>CAJNDV010034760.1:11562-27896 GCA_905221635.1 Symbiodinium sp. CCMP2456 | reverse complement strand
AGCAGGAGGAGGAGGAGGAGTAGCAATGTAGTAGCAGCAGCAGATGTGTCCAATGTTACCCCTTTTCTTGAACCTTAATGTTGACGTCATCTTAATAAACCCCCGGTCGGTCGCGTAGTACAATAGTACAGTAGTACAGCGGTATCGTAGTATGTGTGTAAAGGCCTGCAATGAATTATCCTGCTCTCCTTTTCCTCTCCCTTTCAATCCCAAAGCTTTCCCAAGCAAGGGCTTGGCTTCTAAAGGTCGCAAAAATTACTTTTCTCCCTCTGCAATACAAGAGCGGTCGTAGTAATTGCAGTTTTGTTTTCTCTCTCTCTCTCTCCCCCTCTCTGCAATGGTGGAGCAGGCGTAGTAATTGCAGTTGCTCTCTGCTCCGTCCTGCCGCTGGTTCCAGCAAAGCTAAGCAAACCGACATCACTAAACCCTCGAAAAATAACGGGCTTCGGGAATCGGCTTTTATAATTGAAGGGGTGTTGATAATTGAGTTCTGGCCATCGGGTGTTATAATTGAGGAAGGACGAAAATCACATGAAGTCAGCATTAAACCCTACCCTCTAAATCCTAAAGCTTCCTGAAGGATGTCCGGAGCATGCTCCAGACCATGGATACGACCGTAGCCGCTAGAATGCAAGATGTTCATGATGACCTTGGTTTCGGATTTAGCTGGATTCTTTGAAGATTTACAATGGTTTTATCTAGGGATTCAATTAGTGCTTTCCAGACATTTGGAACATGGATTTAGGACGATAGGTGCTGGAATTCCCAGTTCTTGACCTTGAGGGCATGAGGCATGAGGACAATGACATACCAACTTTGTAGAAAGGATTTTGTTAGATTTTAGCGCTTGGGCCAGTTTAATGTTTAGGTTGTTATGTTTGGGGCATTGGTTTTTGGGTGTTGGGTTCTGGCAGTTTTTAGGCCAGTCTTTAGGGAGTAGTATGTGTATCCCCGTACAGCTCCCGGAGATTTATATGCAACACTGTACTATACGCCAAGATGCTCATCTTTAATAGTTAAACAGGCCCCGGATGTTTGTCGGTGGATAGTTATACAAATTTCTACCCCAATTCCCCAGTCTAATGGAGAAGTCCCTATGTCCCAAACCGCGCAGTCCATGGTGGCTTCCAGTCCCTGTAGGGGCATGAATTCTTATAGCAATCAAACGGCCCTAAGTACCTACAGAGTAGGGGTTTTGGGTTTAGGGTACTATCATCTAGTCCAAAGTAATATGCTTATCGTATAAAACGCCTGTGCCCGTAGTCCTCCGCTCTATTGTGTTGATATATACGTCAGAGACCGCCGCACGCTGACGTGCATACCTGAGCATGCGTATACCCTAAAACACTAAACCCAAACCCTCCACCCTAAACCGAAAGCACCTAAGCCCCAACAGCCTGAACACCTTCAGTTTGGAGCATGCAACCATCGGAAGGTCAGAAAACTACGACAGTCACCGGGATAGCGATCATGTGGGGAACACGGGCATCAGCCTGTTCCAGCAACAGCCCTGAAGAGGATATGTAGATTCAGAAAACCACAGTGGGAATACTTCTATATTTTCCTGTGACAGTTACGACTCCTGAAAGCCAGCACAAGCAATCCCCAGCTGAAGCGCAACATGCCCAGTCTGTCATTGTACTTGTGACTTTCACGGTGAGGGGATGGTGGCAGAGTGGGGTGGGGAGTAGTGGCACGTGAAGCGGGGGAATCAGTAAAGCCGTACAAGTAAGCCGCTTCTCAGGAACAAGCGAAGTCTGTGGCGACCTACTTCGCCACGACAACGAGGACTGCCATCAGCCTTAGGTACTCCCCAATACCCCTGTTGCAGTTTGGGTTTAGGGTGTGTGACATGGTGGACCCAAAGCTTGAAATCCACCCGGTAATTCTACCCTAACATCTGAGCCTGACATGTATGCCCCCTCACCTCTAAACTCTAAATCCGTACAGTCACAATATGGGAGGTTCCGAAAATGAGGTACCTTATTTTGGGGTCCTTATAGTAAGGATCCTATTATTTAGGGTACTATATTAGGGTCCCCTATTTTCGGAAACCCCCATATAAACCCATGAAAACTCAGAGGTTTCTCCCTGCGGATCCCGGCAACCAAGCGTTTGGAACGGAAAGCCCCCCTGATGGTTGAAGTTTCGGTTCAACACCCTAAGCCCTATAAACCCTAAACCCAAAAACTAAACCCCTAAACCCGACACCATCATCCCTACGACCTAAACTCTCATCACACCCAGAGCCCAAGGCCCTAAACCCTAAACGGCCTAAAGACGAGGACCACCACAATGCTCACCCTGGAGATCTTAGCACCAGTGCACCTCGGTAATGCCGGTTTAGGGTTTAGGGTTTAAGGTTTAGCCCTAACCCCCCAGGTACCTACTATATAGGGTACTAGAGCCCCTAGGGCCCTATATAGTAGGTACCTGGGAGGCTAGGGTAGGGTTTAGGGAGAGTTTGCGCACGAAATGCAGGAGCCTTCTGGGCATCGTAGGGTGGTTTAGTTCTGTCTTGTCACGGGATTCCAGGGTTCAAGGTCCAACAGGCCTCCTGGTGTGGTTCGGTCACAGATCATTTAAAAAAAAAACACAAGTTGCAAATCTAAACCCTAAACCCTAAACCCTAAACCCTAAACCCTTGAGAGCGGACCATGCCAGACCCATCACGGCTGTTTCGCTGGCGCTTGGATTAGGGTGCCAGAAACGTGAGCGGAGTTTAGGGTTTAGGGTTTAGGGTCCTTCACCCCTCCGCGAATCACACCAGAAGCACGGATCTGCAAGTTGGAGCAGGTCTCGTTCTTCAGTCGTTGGCTGAGGATGGTTATTGATTATTGCGATTATGTTACACGAAACATTGGCTGATCACAGCCCGGAAGTCGGTATGCTTACCTTTGATAGAAGTATGACCAAATTCTGTGGTCCATTCTGGGACCGGTGGAAGTGGTGGGGGTGGGCATGCCGATGCGTCTCCCTTGCATGCTCTGCCGCAAAGGGGACCCGTTCGGATTGCTGGGTCGGTTCTGTTGCCAGTGCGGTGACATGTCCATGTTTATTCCTTAGTGGGTTTAGGGTTTAAGGTTTACGGGTTTAGGGTAGCCTTTAACCGTTTGGGGTTTATACAATCCTACCATAATTGAAAAGGCTAACCTTTTGGGGGCTAGGGCACTCAGCCCCTCAGATTCATGGACGACCGTAAAATCACCGAGGCTTTCTGGTGCCAGAGTTGATGCCTGGACTTTGTAAACCCTAAACCCTAAACCCTAAACCCTATACCCTAAACCCTAAAGCTTGCTTGCGTCTGGCGGTAAAGCTGCACGGAACATCCAGGATCCAGGATTCTAGGGCTTTAGGGTCTAACATAGGAGCCTAAATAATCACCTATATATTTTTTTTGGGGGGTTCCTTATTGCAATTATAGCATACCCCAAAACCCTCTTCTAATTATGAAGGCCCCTACATTATATCCTTATAATACCCCTCATAATAACCCTTATAGTAACCCTTTAAAGGAACCCTCTTTTCATTTTTAAGGCCCCTAAACTTAGGTTTTAAGGGTTTAGGTTCCAAGATTCTAGGCCATAGGCCCCTAAACCCTAAACCCTAAACCCTAAACCCTAAACCCTAAACCCTAAACCCTAACCGTTGCTAAGGCCTCTCACTGGGAGCTGGATCGGGGGACAGACCTTCCGCCTCGCCGCACGCCTGGCAGAAGACATCATCAATCAGGACCACAGAATGATTTAGGCTCTAGGGTTTAGGGTTCATGATTTAGGGGTTTAGGGTATGGGGGTTTTAGGCTTTACGGTTCATGATTTGAAATATAGGGTGTTTAGGCTTGGTGGTTTAGGGATTAGGCTTTAGGGTGTAGGGATCTAGGCCGCTGTAGGTTTTGTCCCTGGATAGCTCATGAGCTCGATGAGATCTCTTGTGGAAGATGGTTCCCTGGCATTCGAATGTTTAGAGTTTAGGGTTTAGGGTTGCCCTAAACCCTAAACCCTTAAACCCTAATTATGTCCCCCCAATGGTAACTTCGAATCCCGAAGCCGCTTCCCGAGACGCTGAACCGTTCATCCCTTATTGAGTACCCTTAGGGCTTTAGAGTTTGGGGTTTAGGGTTGGGGTTTAGGGCTAGGGTCTGTTGTTGAGTACCCTGGGGGTCCCTTTAAGGGTCCGTCCAATTCGCTTTTCCTGTTGTTAGAGTGTGTTAGAGGATCCGAGCCTCAGAACAGGTCGAGCCACAGAATCAAGCTATAAGTGCTGGTCTAGGTGTGGTGCATAACCAGGAGCGCAATTTTCGTCAAAGGTTCTACTCGTAGGTACAAGTTCCAAGATGAAGGTTTAGGATCTTTAGGGCATGAGCAGCAAGCCCTGGACTAAAATACAAACCCCGTTTTGGGAATCCGAAACCCCAAACCCAGCTGAACCCGTGCACTGGGTTGCCGCTAAGAAACACGGTTTAGGTAGGGTCTATGGTAAATAGCAGGGTTTACTTGTTGTAGTAGCATAATTCAAGGTCTTTAACAGCAACCCAGTGAAGGACCAGCTGATTCTTCCGGGCTATCAGATAAAGCACCATTTCATTGATGACCAATGCGATCCGGGCACTGCGCATCTGCCATGGTTACTGGCTTCGGGCTATGAGTCTGGAAAGCCTAGAGCTGAGGGTTTAAGGGTTTAGGGTCTAGGGTTTAGGGTTCAGGGTCTAGGCTGATGGGTTTAGGGATTTGGGTGTTTTTAGTTTAGGGTATAGGGTATAGGGTATAGGGTATAGGGTTTAAGGTTTGAGGTTCATGGTCATTTGTTCGGGGCGTTGTTGGACACTTCAGACTTCGAAGAACGCACCTTGCAAGTGTAGCAGCAGTGCCGGTGAGAGTCACTGTCGTCGAAAAACTGTAGTGAACAGAGTACCAACACAATCAACCACCTAAGCCTTACTAAACCCTAATGCATGGGAATGAGTTTGAATTGAAGATTTGCCATAAGGCCCACCCCTACAATCCAAACCGCTCAAAGGAGTCACTGTCCAACACTGTAAGCACTGTACTTGGAGGATCATGGGACTTAATAGGTAAGGTTATAAGTCCCTTAATTGGGGTTATAAGTATAGTTACCTTAGTTATAACCCTACTTACTAAGTCCCATGATCCTCCTAAACCCTAAACCCTAAACCCTAAACCCTAAACCCTAAACCCTAAACCCTACTTACTAAGTCCCATGATCCTTTAAGTAAGCCAGCCGTACAAGCGGCCCGAAGAGGCATGAAGCCTAGGATTGAGGTTTTTGCCTAAACCCTAAACTGGGTTCTTGTTAAGGGATTTAGTTTAAGTTACCATAATAGGGATCTATAGTAAATAATATGGTTTCCTTATTCTGGTAACTTAAGTTAAATCCCTTAACAAGAACCCAGTAAACCCTACACCCGAAACCCTGCGTTCTGAACCCAAGCCCTTGCTCCCGCTGAAGAAGCGATCGTACGGCGATGTCAAGATAAGCCTCAGGGCTGAGAATAATGTAGGGGCCTTGATAATTACCTGCTGTGTTCTGTAGGTTCTTATGATAACCCCCTAGCATAGAATCTTGTAGGGACCCCACTCAAAGGTAATGTAGGGGCCTTGATAATTACCTATACTCCTTTGGGGGGGTTCCTTATTATGAAATATAGTATACTGGGCCCCGAACCCTGTTCTAATCATTTACTAAACCCTTGTAGAACCCTTATAGTAACCCTTTAAAGGCACCCTTATGAAGGCCCCTACATTAAAACAGTCCTACTCCTGTCCGGAGTCCGGTCCCATGAGCTTGGACATTTAGGGTTTAGGGTTAGGGTTTAGGGGCCAGTGATGAAGAGCAATACGGTTGATGATCTAAATCCTGCATTACCGTAAGGACCCTAAACTATCGGAATCATGGCATTTTCCTTGTTATGGGTGATGCAGGATTTGTATCATCAACCGTATGGGGTCGGAGTCTTAGATTCGTAATCTCCCTTTGCAGTCCCTGCACAACTATAGCTTTCGCCAAAGGCTAGGATCCGATTCTGAATTCTTAGGACCCCGGTTTAGGGTTTAGGGTTTAGGGTTTAGGGGTTTAGGGTTTAGGGGTTTAGGGTTTAGGGGTTACCCATCCCGTTGGATGACGGTCCTTGGGCTCGGCGTTCGGGGTTTCGGATTTGGGTTTAGATGGATGGGGTTTCGGAAAATGAGGGTCGCTTGTGGGGGTCCGTATATGATGGGGCTGGGTTCCTTGTTTGCTCGGGCCCAGCGTCCACTGGAGTCCCCAGATGACATCAAAACACCCAGGCTCTTAATCCAAAGCCCTAGACCCTAAACCCTAAACCCGAAGTGCCAATCCTTCAAGGCTTTAGGGTCGCGGGCCTTAGGGTTTAAAGCCATCGAGGCTCCTTTTCGTGCATCAACAACAAACTGGGTTCTTGCTAAGGGATTTAATTTAAGTTACCATAATAAGGAAACCCGATTATTTACTATAGATCCCTAAACCCTAAACCCCAAACCCTAAACCCTAAACCCTGATTAAATCCCTGAACAAGAACCCAACAAAGCAAACACCAGGCCTCTGATGTCATCGTCTCGGCCATGGCAGCAGCGTGCCAGCAAGAATCCATCAACCACTAAACTCGGAGGGCGGACGGCTCTTCTACCTAGAGGGTCATACCCTTCCCCTTGTTCAGGGCGCCTAGCTTTATGGTTATGATCTGCCTTATAATTTAATAGGTGTATGCACCAACAAGGGGGTAGTTAGGGTTAGCTTGAGGGTGCCTTCTCTTTGACTTCAGAACTCACCATCTAGAGCTTCGGGGCTTTCGGGTTGGAGGTTTTGGGTTTAGGATTTTGGGTCACAGGTCTCATTAGTGCTTTCGAGGCTTCACCTACAAGATTGAATGTGTTCCAACAGTTTGCTTAGAGGGCTCCTTATTTCGAGACTGTATACTCACCCTAAACCCGAAACCGTAAACCCTAAACTCCCTAAACCCTAAACTCTGAACCCTAAACCGACCTCATAGTCAGAATCCGAAGAAGCGCACTGTAGAAGCCTAAAAGCACGAGTAACATTACCTCTATAGTCGCCCCTTTGCCTGTATAGCCTTACACTACAATACCCTAAACCCTATAAACCCTACCCTGATTCTTAAGGCCTTCACCCTACCGGGTTCGCAGCACCGTTCTGAGAGTGACAGCGTTTAGGATGTGGGTGTAGGGTTGCGGGCTTGCGGTAGGTTTTACAATTTATGGTTTTCCAAACCTGTAGTTCAAAAGTTGCAAGCGATGATTCGATGCATGGGCTGAAACTAGTTTTGCGTGCAGACGAAGTGGAAGACGACGTCGAGTTGCTCAACTTTCAAGAAACAGCCAAGACTGCGGCACGTGCGAGAACACACCATTTGGTTACCGAAGAAGAGGTATTGGAATTTGTTCGAGGCCACCGACAGGCTGTCCACGTCTATGCACTCCCAGGAGCAGGCGACCGAGAGCCTAGCTGAGGAGGCGCATGTCTGTGAGTCTATGCCAACATCTTGCGGCAGCGATTTGGTTACCGAAGTGCTGCTCTTCTGTCTGGGTTGTTCGTTCAAAATACTCTGTAAAGGACTTTCTGTCCCTGCGTGAGTTGAGGGAGCCAGTTAGAGAAAAAGAGAGAGAGAGAGATCTCAACGACTAGTGTTGCTTTCCCCCTATAGTCCTATAGCAAGCGTACTATCATGTACACCGAAACCAAAACTTTTGAAGAAACCCCCAAACCCTACGCCCCACGCCCCCCCAAGCCCTCAATCACTAAGCTCTAAAGCCATAAAACTGTATCCCTAAGGCTCCATGTAACTATGTACCTATATAACCTATAGTACTGATATTCTCGGGCCTCAAAAGTACGGTTTACAGGAACCGCTTCGAATGCCTAAGTGCATAAAACCCTAAACCTTAAATCCTAAACCACATAGGTACATGGAGCCTTAGGGTATGGTTTAGGGTTTAGGGGTTTAGGGTATAGGGGTTTAGGGTTTAGCGCCTTGGGGTTTAGGGTTCAGGGGTTTAGGGGCTTAGGGTGTAGGGTTTAGGGCCTTAGGGTTTAGGGTTTAGGATCAAACAGGTAAAGCCCGGTTTGGTTTGGTTCCTTCCAAGTCCTCAGTAGGTCTTAAGTAGGGAACTGAACTGTCTAGGACGTAGTTCCCGTTATAGGAGCCTTATGCAAGGTCTATCTACCTTATGGAAGCCTTATAGAAACCCTAAACTCCCCACCTGTAGTTTCCTGTGAAGCTGGCATTCGACCTTTTGTGATCCTGTCACCCAAGACAAATTATTAAGGCCCCGAGATGAGGTACGTCAGTATGAAGCCCTAAACCCTAAACCCTAAACCCTAAAGCCCTAAAGCCCTAAAGCCATAAACCCTAAACCCTAAGCCCTAAGCCCGAAACCCTGATCCCTAAACCCCTGAACCCGAAGCCCTACCCAGGAGAAGGGGAACTCCTACGTTGCAGTGGCGGGCCTGGGTTGCGACGAGGCGGTCCGGAAATGTCGATGTTAGGCGTAGGGGCTTTGGGTTTAGGGTTTAGGGTTGTTAGTTTTTAGAGTCTAGGGTGTTAGGCTTAGGGCTTAGGGTTTAGGGTTCAGGGTTTAGGGTTTAGGGTTTAGGGTTTGGGCTTATAGGATTTACCTAGACCCCGCAACTACCCTCTATTACACCCCAAATACCTTCTGTTGAAGACCATAGGGGCTCTATTAAAGTCCACTTGCGTGTCATGGTAGGGTTCAGGGTTTTATGGGGCGTTGGGTTGGGCATTCAGCAGTGTAGATGCGAATTCTTCCGACTATGATTAGGAAAGCCCTCCATCCCAAGAAAGGTCAGGCAACAGGGTAGGAATTTAGCGCACACATGCGTGGTGGTGCAGCTAAAATTTTCGAGTTCATGATGGCCCAAGGTGCGCAAGAGTCCTGAACCCTAAACCCTAAACGCTAAACCCTAAACCCTAAACACTAAACCTTGCCTTATCAGGCGAAGCGCAAGAGCTAGTTACAACCTCGCGTCAGTCTCAGGGTGTTCAGCTCCGAGTTGAGGGTTTTGAGAGTTGCGACGGGGTTCGTAGTTAGTGAGTATATTTAATAATTAGTGGATGATGATGACGATGATGATGACGATGATGATGACGATGGTGGTGGTGGTGGTGGTGGTGGCGGTGGTGATGGGAAGCCTCAAACCCTCGTTTGAGGTTCCTTGGGCCTTCTCAAGCTCCAGAAGAGCGATCAAGTGCAAATTCCTCAACAAGGGCCTCCAATACCCAACCTTGGGTTTAGGGGTTTAGGGGTTAGGGGTTAGTGGTTTAGGGTTTAGGGTTTAGGGGTTTAGGAATCCTCCGCACCTAGAATCTAGAAGGAGGTGCGACTGAATAAGGGTTCACGATTTCCAGCCTTCATAATACTGTTCACCTAAACCCTAAACCCTAAACCCTAAACCCTAAACTCTAAACAGCAGGCTGAACCATGAAGCCCCCGGCTCCTCTGAGAATCCCCATAGGCCCATAGGTCATAAGAGCCCTTAAACCCTAAAGAACCCTGAGCCCTGCGCCCACAACGGTATAGGGTTTAGGGACCGTAAACCCTACACCCTAAACCCTAAACCCTAAAAAGCTCGACCAGGTGTGCAGACAGGTGACGTCCCTGGCCGTGTCAATGCGGTCGCCTGCCTCAAGTTTCGAGTTTCGGGTTGACGGTTTAGGGTTTAGGGTTTAGGGGGTTTAGGGTCTAGGGGGTTCAGGGGGTTTAGGGTTTTGTTTTTTGGTTTAGGGAGTTTAGGGGGTTTAGGGTTTAGGTGTTTGGTTCGCCTAATTTGCTCAGAGGGTTGCTAACAACCGGATGCTTCAATTTGGAAACTCTAGGGTTTAGGGTTTAGGGTTTAGGGTTTAGGGTTTAGGATTGTGGCGCGTTGTACGCTGTCACATCAATCGTTCGCAGTATTTCTGCTCTCGCTCATGCACTGAATGTTGTGTCCTCCTTACTTGCTCCAGCGTTGCTACTTGTGCTGTGGGTTGCTGCTCAACTTGTAGCCGCGGTGCACCTGGTGCTGGGGCCATATCTGCGACTGTCAAATTGTTTTATCATTACCATTATTACTGCACCTTACCCCCTGAACCTTAGACGCTACCTGAACCGCCCCAAAACCTAACCATCATAATAAGGAGCCGTAGAAAGGTAGGTTTGGGGGAGGCTACGAAGGCACCTTGAACCTTCGAGCCCTCAACTTCAGACAAGCACAAGCCCTTTGAAGCAAAGCCCTCACTCGATCCAAACCGTGCTTTGGGTTTGTGCTTCAGAGTGCATAGGGCTCATTGACTTTAAGGTTTAGGTGTAAGGCTTATGTGAGCGTTCAGGGTAGACAAAGACAAATCGGCATTGGTTGCTGTACCCGGCTTTAGACTCTACATCAGCCGTCGCAATTTAGGCACACACTTATAGCCAGCTTGAATTTCGGTGGAGATACCTACCTAAACCCTAAAGTAGATCCCCAAACCCTAAGCCCTAAATCCTAAACCCTCAACCCCCAAGACCCTGAACCATAAGCCCCAAACCCCCAAAACCCCACGCCCCACGCGTCAGTTGTACAGGGCTCGAAGTAAACAATCATCCCATCCCCTAACATGCCATAAATACATATGGGTAGCTCTCTAAATTAGTAGGGCCCCTTTTTGGGTCCCCAATATAGTACGGCACCCTTATAAAGAGGACCCAAAACAGGACCCTAATTTTGAAAACTACCCATATATATATATATATACATACATACGTACACATATGTATATATATATATATATACACACATACAAATCTGCCTTTATGCTTTGGTTTATATGTATACATGATCATAAAGATCGCAATGAAACCTCAAAGCCCTATTCCAAGTACCAGGATGCCAAAATAGAAACCCCTCACAAGGAACTCTGTCAAGAAATCATCGCCCCTGGGTTTAAGCGACCCCTCAACCCACAACTTTAAACCTTAGAATACGCTCGAAACCTAAACCCGAAACCTTAAACCTTAAACCCTAAAAACTCTAAACCTAATCCCTAAACCTTAAACCTTAAGCCCTAAAAGCTCTAAACCTAAACCCCACTGCTGCATCCTTTAACCCCGGCCAGGCTTCCCTTTGTGAGTTACGAGTGCGCCCACGCAGACTTCTCTGATACATCGCTGTACCCGGCATTGACGCGGTTAGGAACTCCGACGAACCGCATGGTCGAGGTAGTGCCTTGTCAGAGGTTGATGAGGGGGGATTGGTACACATTTACTACGGAAGTGCTGCTTTGTAATCAGAGTGCAGCAACTCTACAACATGCTTCCGCATAAGGGTTGAAGGTTTGCGCCTACGCCAGCACACCACCTATTTAGGACGTAATGCGGAGGTGGTTGGGGGCTCTAAGCAAGCTTGCCTGACAGATGCTCTGGCAGAATTGCTGAGCAATTCATGGGGACTTCTGAGGTTTGGAAGAGGGTGGAGGGTTTAGGGTTTACCAGAGCTTGTTCAAACATTTGAGAAGGGTTTTGTAGTTTGAAGAATAGGTTTCGGTGTCTCTACCTAGTTTAATTATTATTGTGCAAAGGTGTTTGGGCTCGCTGGGTTCTTGATCGCAGAGACCGTGTTTGCGGTGTATGGCCTAAGTTTGGCTCCCTGCTGTGGGTGTTTAATATAGAAGCCAGAAAAACCACCTATACTATTTTTGGGTTCCTGATTTTAGTCATAGTAACCCTAAACCCCAAACTCTAAAACCCCAGAACCTATACCCCGCAGACACCCAAAACCTTGTTCCCGGTATTAAACCCTAAACCCTAAACCCCTAAACCCTAAACCTAAACCCTAAACCCCTAAACCCTAAACCCTAAACCAACATCGTCCTGCACCATGAGGTCGGCACTCTGCGCGAGAATCACGGCTGGAGCAAAATATATGTCGTCAGCGGCGATTCAGCCGCTGTGGCAACATAGAGAAGAGAGTCTAAAGCCTATATAAACCGTCAAACTCTGAACCCTACAACTCTAAATCCTACAGCTAACCCTGAGCTTGCACAGACAGCTTCAGCTTTTGTGCTCGGTGCTTTAGGTGTCAGGTGTGTCGCGTGCTACTTGATTCAGGTCCAGGTGGGTGATTGGATTTCTGCTCTGTGGCGGTCGGCGCATAAGGGTTTAGGTTTCAGGGTTAGCTTAGGCCCGTCTCCACGAGGGGTGATGTTCTGATTCGTCTTGCGCCGGTTTTTGTAAAGGAAATTCACTTCAAGTAGTGCAATCAAGGCTCTGACAGACATTTGCAAACCACATCAAGCCCCGTGAAAATTCCTTGGGTTTAGGGTTTAGGGTTTAGGGTTTAGGAGATCCCTCGAACCCCACTACCCACAGCCCTGACCCAAAACTCGGCCCACACGCCATGAAAACCCACCGGACAACGCGATAAGTCCCATCCCGCTCTCCCAAACCCCCCTTCCTTAGCCTACCATAACCTCCCTTTTTGTAGTAAACCCTAGTATGGAATTTTAGGGGCCCTGCGCCTGACCCTTAGGCCCTAAACGGTTTTGGTAGGTTAAGGTGAGAACCAGTAAGTGTTGGGGCTTGTCTCGGATAGCAGACCGGTGGACATGCCGGGTTGGGTGTTGGGGTTGGGGTTCATGGCCTGAGATTTCAGGATTAGGCCTAAACCCTAAACCCTAAACCCTAAACCCTAAACCCTAAACCCGGGTTTAGGCTTTAGGGTTTAGGGTTGGCTTTGGAAATTCGGGTTTATGGCTTTGGGGTTCAGGGCTCGCGGGTTCGGCCTAATTAGGGCGTGGAGGGTCTATGGCTTTGCGATTCAGGATTTAGAGTGGTGGAGCGGCCTGACATTGAAGGAAGGCCGATGGGTTTAGGGTTTAGGGTTTAGGGTCAGAAGTTATAAGTCAAAAGTGTCATGGCTAAAGTCCTGAATAAAGTATCTAGGCTCATTGCGAATGTAGCCTCCCAACCCCAACGTCGTCGTACGCCTAGACCTGAACACCCGAGCTGTCGCTTCAAAGATCCGATGCCCCTAAACCCCTAAACCCCTAAACCTTACACCCTAAACCCCTAAACCCCTAAACCCTAAACCCTACACCCTTAAACCCTAAACCCCTAAACCCTAAACCCTGTTGTGCTTCTCGGGCTTTTCTGCTAGAATTTGGGCTTAAGGGCCCTTGCTCCGAACGAAGCCTTGGCCCTAATCCCTGAAAACCTAAAGGGTTTCGGGGTTTAGGATTCAGGGGTTTAAGGTTAAGGGGTGTAGGGCTTAGAGGTTTAGGGGTTTAGGGTGTTGGTTGAAGGGTAAGCTTTTTAGGGTGTAGGGCTTAGGGGCCCGAACACCGATCCGTATTCTCAGGCGAAGTACCAGACGGAGGCTGAAGCGTATGTGTCAGCCTTCCAAGCTTCTGGTATCCAGTCCGAGCAGCCAACTCCGCATTCATTCTTACCGAAGACAATGAGTTCGGTATAGGGGCCTAAATAATTAGAATAGGGGTTCCTTTAAAAAGTTACTACAACGGTTACTGTAAGGGTTTAGTGTAGGGGCCTAATAATTAGAACAGGGTTTTGGATATTAGGGTTTTGGCGTTCAGGGTTTCTGGTTTTGACATTTAGGGCTTGTAGGCTTCAGGGTGAAGGTTTATAAACTTAGGGCTAAGAAATGTTAGGGTTTGGCTTTCAGCATTTAGGGGTTACAAGGTTCGGGCGGGGGGTTTATAGGCTTTAGGGTTTAGGGTTTGTTGGTTGTAGAGTTTGTAGGTTTCAGGGTTTACTGTTTAGGGTTTTACTGCGAAGATGTCCGCAGGGTTTGGGATGTCTAAAGGGGCTGTACAGCTGTTATAGTTAAACCCTAAA
Source organism: Symbiodinium sp. CCMP2456 (assembly GCA_905221635.1). Taxonomy (NCBI): domain Eukaryota; class Dinophyceae; order Suessiales; family Symbiodiniaceae; genus Symbiodinium; species Symbiodinium sp. CCMP2456. The sequence continues at coordinate 14,013 of CAJNDV010034760.1, read as the reverse complement.
CCCTAAACCCTAAACTCCCTAAACCCTAAACCCTAAACCCTTTATAGTAGGGCAAAGGTTTGTTTGGATGGATCCCTTGTTGTCGCTTCTTGCATCTGGTTGGGCATTCACGGGTTCGATCCGTTCCTTTTTGGTAATGGTGGGATCTGGGAGTTTCCAAAAATTAGGGTACCTTATTTTGGGGTCCTTATAATAAAGGTCCTACTATTTTTTGGTACTACATTAGGGTCCCCTATTTTCGGAAACTCCCATCTAGAACCAGCAGAGGTGTTCCGAACTTTGATGTTCCGACTAAAGTAACAGGTTTGCTGCACAGCCCCAGTTCGAGCTTCACCCTCGAACCTGCCAACGGTACGTGTTAGGGTTGTGTGTTCACCCTAAACCCTAAACCCTAAACCCTAAACCCTAAACCCTAAACCCTAAACCGAACCGGGCCGACCAGTCGCAGCAAAGTAGAAAGTACATGGTTTTGGAGAGTTCGCTGTTGGAGTTCAGGGTGTGGAGGTTTTCTTAGATAGCCAATGGGAGAACTTTAAACTTTTGGTCCCTATATATATATATATATATGTGAGATCTATCTTAAAAAGCTTGAATAGGGTTTGGAGTACCCAGAGACTCCAATACCCCTTAATTAAGGAATATACCTCAAATCTGATTAAGGATCCTACTATAATTTAAGGTATATTCCTTAAGTAAGGGGTTTTTGAGTCTCTGGGTAAGTAGGGTTTACCCCAGACTCCCGATCTCAGGTGGCTCTACGCGCGCGAGAATAAGTGGGACGAGATTACCGGGGCGGGGGCCCCTGAGAGGATCTGGGTTTAGGGTTTAGGGTTTAGGGTTTAGGGTTTAGGGTTTAGGGTTTAGGGTTTAGGGTTTAGGTTTCGTCATAGGGGTTTAGGGGTTAGGGTTTAGCCACATTCTCAAAGGGATCACTTCGTGGCATCAGGCTATATTCGGTCTCGGAACCTTGGCGTTGTTTTCGAGGTTCTATAAGGAGACCAATCACCAACCCTCAAGCTGCTCAAGAGATTTTAAGTGCACCGCGTGGCTTCAGGTCCCGACAAAGGCCTCCGCAGCAAACCCCAAACTCCCCGAAATGCTTCAGAGAGCCCATACAGATGGTCTTCAATAGACGGTATTCGGGTGTAGTGAGGGTGGTGGGGGGTCTGTAACCTGTAAACCCCTACGCCCGCCTGAGCCCAAATCGACATCCCACCCCACCCCAGGACCGAAACCCATCGAAAACCCCGAAACCGCTGCATACCCAGGCCCAGACCCTCCATCTACCCTCTATTAGACCTAAAGAGTACCCAAAGGGGGTTTCCGAAAATAGGGACCCTAAAATAGTACCCTAAATAGTAGGATCCTTGTTATAAGGACCCCTAAAAAAGGTACCCCTTATTTTCGAAAACTCCCATATATTTGGGACCATATATACCCTTATTTGAGCGTACACGGAGGGTCCTGGTATGTTTTGGGTGTCAGGGCCGAAATTTACATTTGGGGTCTGCGTGGCCCCTGCAAGGGGGATTCCGGCGACCTTATGAACCCTAAACACCAAAACCTTAAACCCCAAAACCTTAAACCCCAAAGCCCTAAACCCTAAAACCCTAAACCCCCTAAATCCTAAACCCTAAAACCCTAAACCCGTAAATCTTAACCCTGAAACCCTAAACCCTAAACCCTAAAAACCCTAAACCCGTAAATCTTAACCCTGAAACCCTAAACCCTAAGGATGTTGCCGATTTCGGAGTTGAGGATCTGTAGACCCAAACATGCCCAAACCCTCCACCGGTTTAGGGTTCAGGGTTTTAGGGTTTAGGGTTTAAGGTACAGGGTATTAGGGTTTAGTAGGGTTTTGGGTTTTGGGGTTTAGGGCTTCGGGCTTAGAGTTTAGGGTTTGGGGTTTTGGGGTTTAGGGTTTCGGGCTTTGGGTTTAGGGTTTGGGGGTTTAGGTTTTTAGGTTTTAGGGTTTAGGGTACATGGCATACAGGATTCGGGGTTCAGGTTGAGGAAGTAAACACCGCCGGGCAGGAGTTGCTCTAAGAGGTGGAGCAAGGAGGTTCAGCAACAGCTCGCGTCGTTCGCCAAGCTGTCGGGAGCAAGAGTCAGATCGGTCGACGCGATGACGGCGAACACGGAAGAGCCTGTCTCACGCGAGTTTCTTCCAGACGCTTCTGTGCAGTTACCGTGTAAAGTTATGTGTGCACACAAGCAGAGCGAGATTCGGGGTTCGCTCCTTAACAGAACACATGCGGCGTGTACAATCTGTGGTCGTCACCGGCGAAAGAACACCACCCCCCACCACCACGACCAATGTCGCTCCTCCCCTCCTCCTGCTACTGTTACGACTACTTGACTACTACTACCACCACCACCACCACCACCACGACTACTACTACTACTACTACTACTACTACTACTACTACTACTACTGCCACTACTACTCCT
>CAJNDV010034759.1:12924-28673 GCA_905221635.1 Symbiodinium sp. CCMP2456 | reverse complement strand
TTATAACCCTATTTAGTAAGTCGGTTATAAATAGGGTTATAATTGGGGTATAACTCTATATAGGGTACTTATAAGTCTACTTATAACCTACTTACTAAGTCCCCCGGGCCTCCAAGAAGATCCGTTTTGGTGTCTTCGGCTTTAAGCTCTACGGGCCTTCGCCCTCAGCATGCCTCTACCTGGACTCGAGCCATCTGACCTACACCACAAAGCCAACATTTCACAAACGGTAGAAGGATCTTCTGCAATTGGGACTCTGTGTGCTGCTCTCCTGTCGCACATCACATTAGAACCATCACCCCCCCTTCCCCCAGCCGAACGCCTGTCGTTGATAACAGACGCGGACGACTGTCACACCGCCCCCCCCAAAGGATCGAAACGCCTTATCCGTATCGAAACCATCACGCGGACAACCCGAAGGCCCTGCACCCTCAATCGTAAAATGTGGGTTGACTCCCAAAGCCTCATAACATCACAACGACCAAGGGAGGCGAGGAGGAGAGAAGACGCGAAGCTTCGGCCCTTCTTGTGTCCTTCACAAAGAACTTTCATCTATCAAACAACATTTTTGGGGTGTGAATTCATTCAGTAGCAGGTTTCGGGTTTATGGTGTAGATCTCGAGCCGCCGTTTTCTGCTCCAAAACAAGCCGACAATGCCAAACACGCAGCAGCCGGAGTTCAGGGTTTAGGTTTACATCAATTTAAATTAAATCTAAATCGTACTATGCCTTCTCATCGCGCCGACAGCTTTCGATCCTCCTCAAACCCCCGTGGCCAACCTATCTACGGCCCGCGAGGTCTTGCGAAGTCTGTGTGCGGTGGCAGAGTGTGGGACAGGCAGAAACAGAACATATTGCACATCGGCAGTAGACTCAACAACAGCATGGCTAAGTAAGCCATCTCTGCGACGACTAATTACTATAACCACTATGCCTAAATGGCATTGCTGCTGCTAGTGCTGCAGCTGCTACTACCACATTCTCCCGCGACTACGACGACGACTACTGCTGCGACAGGCACCACCCCAACACCACCACCACCATCACCACCACCGATATTGCTGTCTACAAGTACTATTGTACGTACTGACTACAGCTACTACAAAAACAAAGCTTCGGGAGCTGGCGCTGATCCTACTATACGTAGCTAGTAGTAGCCCTATGCTGCTTCTATATTCGTGCTGGAACACAAAACACCCATAGCAAGCCCAATCACCACGACAACAACTAACGAACAATAGAAATCGTCGGGGACACGTCATGGGGGCTTGTGTGGAACTGCTGCTAAATGCTGTAGAACCACAAAGCTCGCGATCATGCTGCTTGGCAGCTAGCAAATATACACTCGCAATAAGCAAACAAAAACAGGGGCGGAAACATCGCCCTAACAACTACCCAGCAAAAGTTTCCCTAGAGGAAAGTATCTGATTAGGCAGCATTATACTAATAGTCTCTGCGGCACCTATCATTCGTACCTTATACCTCTGACTCTGTATTTCTATGCTGCGGATGGCCGCCACAGCAGAAAGCTGCGCTTTTGAATGTCGAACCGTAAACCTACAAGATGTGCCACCACACATCCGGTTTCGCGGGCTCGCTCGGATGAGTCCGCTGCGCTGTAACAACACTTGACTTCTTCTTATAGTCGGCTTCCTAGGGTGGGTACTTAACCTAAACCCTAAACCCTAAAGCCTTTTGTGGGGCCGAGGGCTTATGGTATTTACGCCAGGAACTGCTGTTGGCTCGGCCTTCCGACCCTGTTCTTGCTTCAGGAGGCCAAAGACACGGTTTTGGGTTTAGGGTTTAAGGTTTAGGAACCCTAAACCCTAAACCGCTAAACCCTAAACCCTAAAACCTTTTGCAGCAGGCTTCTCTCGCCCGGAATCCCGGAACCCTGAACCCTAAACCCTTTTGGTTTAGGGTTTTAGGTTTAGGAGCCGACCACTCGCACGGGTCTGACAGCCTTCTCCTCACTCCAAACGATGCAGGTTTATCGCCAGCCCTGCGTAGAGAAGAACACCCTACAAGAGCAGCCTAATGCCGCGAAGCCCTGTTTTTGAGCAGGGACTGCAATGCACTAAGCCCAGAATCCCTTCTGCCGCAAAGCCCTAAACCCTAAACCCCAGAAACCATACCCTAAACCCTAAACCCTAAACCCCTAAACCCTAAACCCCACCATACCAAGAGCCCGAACCTCTCCGGACCCCCCTGAATCGTAAGAGCTGCTGGGGCTCTATAGCCCTCCAAACCCCCCAAACACTAACATTCCAAAATGCCAGGGTTTAGGGTTTAAGCCCCAAACCCTAAAACCCCTTTAGGGCCCTAAACCCTAAACCCTAAAAGCCCCAAACCCTAAACCCTAATTTAGGGTCTGGAGGCTTAAACGCCCAAACTCCACAACTTCCTAAGGCTTGAAGCGTCGTCACCTCAGGTACAGGACGGCGTTCCGAGCGCGCGATCAAGCTACACCACGCAGCGTTGGACCAGCAGGCATTGAGGGTTTAGGCTTTAAGGGTTAGGGTTTTGAGTTTAAGGTTTAGGGTTTATAAAGCGAGTGCGTTTTGAATACAGGTCTAGAGTATATAGGTAAACTGAATGTGACGCTGAAGAACGCTTCAAACTGTGATTCTTAAGTAACGCTTCTAACTGATTATCGCAATCTTCGGAGTAGCCCGTACGGTAACCTGATTATAGTATTTGCCCCTTACTACAACCTTCTAGTGACCTCACTATAGTGACCCTCATAGAAAGCTCACGGTAAACCCCTCATGCGATCCGCTGGCCCAAGCTATCCACGTGAAACCCCGGTGAAACAGAAGCGATTAGAGAAATGCTGCAATATAGCGGGTTTTGGGCCTAGTAGGGTTCAGTTTTTTGGGGTTTAGGGGGGCAAGACTTCCGTGACTTTAGGCTTACCCTGGGGCTCCAGGTACTATTTACAGACTGTAGACCCCAAAGTAGGAACTTGTTGTATACCTGGAGCCTAAACCATATACCCTAAACCCTAAACCCTAAACCCCTTACCGTCTCTGCATCCAGGGTGTAGGCTCGGGGGTTCCACCTCGTAAGCCCAGCAACTCCAAACCCTGAATCCCGAGAGCGTGTTTTATCCAGCAAAAAGAGGGGGCGGGGGGTCAGGGGTTTAGGGTTTAGGGGCCTTAGTACTTAGAATAGGGTTTTGGGGTATGTTCTACTATAACTATAATAAGGAGCCCCAAAAAAAGTAGTGGAAATTGTTTAGGCCCCCACATCAAACCCCGGAACCCTGAACCCCTCAAAAACCAAATCCTACCGGAAGGAGGATAGCTCATGCCACCAGGCAGGTGGATGTTTCACTATTCAATAAGGGAAAATGTGGGTTCTGTGGCTGTTTAGTGGCTCTAACGGCCTTATTGACAGATCTCAAAGGATTCTGATGTAAGAAGTAGGTATCTTGTTCAAAAGTGAAATCGTCCTTCACCTGTAGCACTTCTCCCATGGAGCCGTCAAGCTGGGCTCGGGTATTGAAACTCTGACAGGAATCTCTGAACCCAACCCCAGCCAGCGTTTCTCATTCAGGGTCTCGTCTCGTATGCTCGCCACTGCCAGGGAATACACTACATATAGCTGGCCTTCCACTACGCCTCATTCGAAACCCTTTAGGCCAAACAGCTCCCAAAGAGTCTGCAAGAAGGGCTTTCTAGTCCTGGCCCGAGCCTTCTCTGGCCCTTAACCCTTTTTGCAACAGCCCCCTCGTTGTCCAGCACCCTAAACCCTAAACCCCTAAAAACCCTAAAGCCTAAACCCCACCCCCAAAGTTTGCCGTAGATGCAAAGCCACCCTAAACCCCTAAACCCTAAAACCTTAGAGCGAGCACGGTCCGGAGCGCGGGGGGGTTCGCACAGGTTCACCCCAAATTGAACCCTGCAGGATCCCAGAGCCGAAGCCTCCTGAGGCCCAAGAGACTCGAAACCCACGCAGGAACCCACCTCTGCCGTGTTCGGTTGAGGGTTGAGGGTTCAGGGGTTGAGGGTTTAAGGGTTTAGGGCCTAGGGGCTTAGGGTACAGGGGTTTAGGGGGTTTATGGGGGTTTAGGGTGTAGGGTGTTTAGGATTTAGGAGAAACTTGTCCGGTGGCTACCTTCCGTCTCAGAATTTAGGGTACTGGGACACACGACATAAGAACATTTATCTCTAGACTTCTAAACTTGCTCAACAGATTTGACTTGAGCGACTTACCGATAGTTGTGTGCTTGCATCTGGTTTCTTGTCATCGCTCCTGCTGCTGTTGCAATCGTTGGGTCCAGGCTACGACGCGCAGAAGATGCACGAATTTGTGGACCATACACAGACGATGAGGGCAAGGCTGCAAGAATCCACCTCAGTCATAGCATCGTATAGAATAGTATAGTGTAGTGTCTTGTCAGTAGCGCATCTATAGTCTATTCTAGTATAGTACAGTCGCCCTGCAACCCTGCCCTCAGGCTTCTGACTCTGTTCTCCAGGTCGCTCGTGGCTCTCGCTGGCCACCCGAGACAGAGACGAGCAGGTTTGGTCTCTTGTTTTGCTGAGGGTCCTTCTGTTTCGATTTTAGGGTTCAGGGCTGAGGGCCCTTCTGTTTAGGGTCTGGTCTCTTTAGACTTCTGTCTTCTGATTCCGAGTGTCCTTCTGCGATATGATTATCTTGCTGTCTTGTCTGGGCCCGTTCAACTAGTATCAATGCAAAGTTGATCCCAGTGGTGCAACGATCACGGCATATTTTCCGTTCGGACAACACCACTGCCATCGTCAACCCCAAAGCAGCCACTAACGTACCCTAAGGATCCATGTGTCTATATAGTCTATACTTCGGCCTTAAAGTACCTCGTTGTGTACCTCTATAGGAACCCCCTCAAAGGCCCGAGTATATACTCTGTAGTCGGCACACGGGGTTTTCTGGTCACTTCCTTCAGCCTCGGGGCATCTCGGAGTTAATAGCCTCTGTGGAAAGGCTATATTAGAGTTGAGGGCTTAGGGTTTAGAGTCTAGGGTAATCCAAATCCCGGCCCCCTATGTCAGTGATACAGTGTGCCTTGAACACAGGACCCAACCCGTCCACCCGAGCCTGGCATCTTTAGCCTATTCGGGGCCTGAATGATTAGAACAGAATTTCTGTGGTAGGTCAGGAAAGCCTCATGTATAGCCTCTGCACCTCACCGGCGTCAGAGACTTGTGGATTTATCTAACCCTAAAGTCCCTAAACCCGGGGATTGAAACCCCAAACCCTAAACCCTGAAGCCCTAAAGTCCCTAAAGCCCTAAACCCGGGGGATTTAGACCCCAAACCCTAAAGTCCCTAAAGTCCCTGAAGCCCTAAACCCTAAACCCTAAACCCTCAACCCTAAACCCTAAACCGTGGCTCGGTCCCTAAAGCCCTAAACCCGGGGGATTTAGAGCCATGAGCCTGAGAAGAGTTTGTCTTCGGGACATGTGCGGGGCTTTGACGTAACAGATGCTGGCGACTCTGAGTTGGTGAGAGTTAAGTTCAAGCCTTTAGGGTTTAGGGTTTAGGGTTTAGGGTTTAGGGTTTTGGGTTTTTTTTTAGGGTTTAGGGTTTAGGGTGAAGGGTTTAGGGTTTGTTTAGGGTTTAGGGTGGGATTTTAAGCACAAGATGGCTTGGGGGCATAGGGATCGGATTAGTGCACCGCATCCAATACCCCTCCCTGTCTCCGAGAGCTTTTCTGAACTTTGCAGAGGCATCGATACCAGCAGTTGCTACAGTGTGTGCTAAAAGGAGTGGTGAAATAGGACTCAGGGTTTCAATGGGGTATCATCAACGAGTCCGTCCCAGGACGGGGGAGCTCGCAAACGAGAAACTGCCACAGGATGTGTTTCACGACCCCCTTCACAAATCTTGGGGTTTGACGAGGGCGAGCTACACGCAAATGGCACAGCCCGAAGAACTTGCAGGGCTTGGACTCTTCAACTACACCTTTGCCCCAAACCCTGAAGCCTAGACCCTGGATCCTCCAGAAAAGGTAATGTAGGGGCCTGAATAATTAGAATAGGGTCTTGGGGGGGCTCCTTATTTAAACCCTATTCCAATTATTAAGGCCCCTATTTTACTCTAAAACGAACGAACTATTCCATACGATGGTGACGAGGGACTGGTCTGATTGAAGTGATGGCAAGCAAGTGTCCGAATCGTTGGAAGAGGGTCTTGGGTATGTTATAGTATAGTTATAACGAGGAACTCTAAGAAGAGATAGCACAATCACAACAAAGAGCTCTGACGAATGCTATTGGTAACTCACTGGTAAGTTTTCAGGAGGTTTGCTCAAAAACTTAACCTCCGAGGTGACTCTGAGTGAACGGGTTTAGGGTTTAGGGAGTTGAGGGTTTAGGAATCTTGCCGGCGTCGAAGTCTCTTTGCCAGGATAAGAAGCGACGAAAATAGCACGCCGTCATTGCTGCGCGGGCGTTGCAGCCGAAGGCGTCATGCTTTATGCTGGGACTCTCTGCTTCCGAGTCCTTGGCGTTTGCATTGACGGTTTGGGGTTTAGGGTTTAGGGTTTTTGCCTCTCGCATGGCAGAGAACAGGGTTTAGGGTTTAGGGTTTTCCCCTCTCGCATGGCAGAGAACAGGGTTTAGGGTTAAAAGGGTCAAAAGGGTTTAGGGTTTACGGTTAAAAGAATGCTTAAGGTTGGTCATGCTTGCTCTTCCTACATCTCGAAATTGACAGCCGTACAATCCCGGAAGATAAAAGCTGTGCAGAAAGCGCGGGTGCTTCCTCCAGCCATATGATATAGGCATGTGCGCTCACATCGACAAACATGTGCATGTGACATGGATCGTATTTGCATGTCTGTAATTCGACTGCAGCCCACAGCTCCTATATGTATATCTCAACAAGCCAGGACAACAACGTTTCCACAATCTGATATCTAATAAGAGCCTATACTGCCCCTAGACCCTAAACCGTTAGCCTATACTATACTCCCGCCTTGAATGTGGCCCCTTGATTCCCTGCAGCCCCAATCTCCGTGCCGCAAAAAATCGTCCTAAGCTCCCGTTTAGGGTTAGGTTTAGGGGTTTAGGGGTTTAGGATTTAGAGTTCAGAGTTTGGGGGTTTACACTCTCACAACTCGGACAAGCCAGGCGAGGATCCACAGAAGCAGGTCGGCATGATACTGATTGCAGGTCGGCTTGTTGGTTTAAGGGTTTTAGGGTTTAGGGTTTAGGGTCTAGGGGTTTTAGGGTTGGGGTTTTAGGGTTTAGGGTTTAGGGTTTAGGGGTTTTAGGGTTTAGGGTTCAGGGGTCCCAGGGTTCCCAAGATCTACGGCAGCTCGTATATCGCCGACTGGCCGGAGCCCCAGACCGGCACCAGCGGGTGCCCGAAATACCAGAAACTGTTCCTCCTGAGACTCGGAGATCCCGAGCTAAGGCCTGGAAACTGAGGGAAGTATCCGATTTCAACTGTTTCGATGAAGTTTCGGCATGGTCGACATGGGTTTGAGGCTTTGGGTTTACGATTTCAGGTCTTCGGGTCTAGGGCTTTTCGAAAGGCTTCAGCATGAAGGGTTCTACTTTATTCAGGGTCTACACCAAGGTCTCAAGTGATCCGAAGCTCTCTAATGCTGCCTTACACCCTTGCTCCGGAGTGATTTTTTTTCGAGAAGAAGTTAGGGTTAAGGCTTTCTGAACATTCCCTTTAAGCCAAGCACCCTGGCTCGAAAAAGCTTAAACTTCTCTTTTGGTGAGGGTTTCTTATACCAAAACTAAGTTTAAAGTTTACCTACCGGGCTCCTAAGTTTAGGGTTTAGGGTTTAGGGTTTAAACCCTAAACCCTAAACCCTAAAACCTTAAACCCTAGACCCTAAACCCTAAAGTTTACCTACTGGGCTCCTAAGTAGTTCGAGGCGTGGCTCCGTTTTTGGGGATTCGACTTGGCCAAGGGATCCTCGAGTTTCCAAGCACCGAAGGCCGCCGTAAGCTCGGCGGTTTAAGGAGTTCGGCTCTCAGATGGGCGATGAGTACTTGGAGGCCCGGGGGACTTAGTAAGTCGGTTATAAATAGGGTTATAATTGGGGGAACACTATTTAGGGTACTTATACGTCTACTTATAACCTACTTACTAAGTCCCCCGGGCCTCCAAGTATAGCAGTGGGGCAACCTATAGTAAAGCCCCAAAAAGGTTGGACACCGGATTAAGGACTATTCGTGGCTGGGATTCTCTTTACATTACTCCTAAGGGTTGAGAGGTTTCCAAGTTTTGGGCTACCCTAGACAATTTAGGAATCCAACTGATCACTTCCGAAGCTCACTACTTCTTGCCACGGCGCTGCTCTAATGTAACACTGCCTTCGGGCTCCCTTCGAGGCCGTCTATTCCATGGGAAGCATGGAAATTCAAGATACGGGTCTCCAAACTTGGTCTTCTTAGCATCCAGGCGCGGCTTGAGAGGGTTTAACTCCCTGTGCCGAAATACACATGTTAGTACTTGGGTAGGAGTTAGGATTAGGGTGACCCTTGGCGATATAGACCCTCTCAATAAGGTTACCAGTAGGGTTAAGAAGGGTCCCCTTAAAAGGGTCTCCCTAGTAGTACTTAGGAAGTACATGAGATATTATCTTAGAAACAGAGCAAGGAACGAGCAAGGTGAACCCAGATGGGACCAAAGTTGACCTGTAGCCCAAAAGCCTACCTGCTTAGGTTCCTTCTTGTGTTTAGGGTTTATATAGGGTTTCAAGTATATAACTCCTGAAACGTGTAAGTAGGTTTCTCTGGGCTGCAGGTACAGTAGCCTGTGACCTCTCGACCGCTTTGGAGGGAAGTACTGGGCGTGCCGTATCGGGAGCAGATCCCGGAAACCTAAACCCTAAAACTAAAACCCCTAAACCCTAGACGTAAGACCGAGAACTTGAGTTTCCGTAGAAGGCTCACGTAGGATCACTGGCCTGATTTAGCCCGCGACCTCGAGCACCGAGTATAGGAGCCTTAAGAAAAAATGAAGTAGGATTTGGGGGCCTAATTCTACCACAAGTACGATAGTTATAAAGTTTCGAAGCCCGTGGACTGTGGAAGAAGCTTGGTACTTACAAGAAATTACTACAGCCTTCCTCATTACGTTATCTCAGGCCGAGGCCCCGAACTCCTTGCTGGGAGGACCCCACGCCTCTGCGTGAGGTCAAGGCATCCCCTCACTGTCTTCAGCGGGCGTCTCATCGCCTCTGAGATGGAAAACTGCAGAAGAGGAAGTCGAAACCCCAGGCCCAAAAAAACTAAACCCTAATAGAGCCTACTATAAACACCCTTCAAAAGGACGAGTTCGAACGGAAGCCGAAACCTGGAGCAATCGGCATGCGTGTTGCTAGTCGGGGATTAGGGCCTTGGAGTATCCAGGGCTAGGGTTTCAGGCAATGCCAAAGACTAGTAGCCAGGAGAAGTCAATGGCACTTTTGGAGGCCTACATTTCTCCTCAGGGGCTACTGGCTTAAGCTAGGACCAGAGGACAGTGCATGTAACCTCAGGTACAGACTAATCCACCCTAAACCCTAAACCCTAAACCCTAAACCCTAAACCCCATTAAATAAAATTAGAGGACCATCAGTTCGCAGATCAAAAGCCCACGGAGAACTAAGACATCCCGAGAATGCTCCCTGACTCATCCCGAAACGAAAATCCCAAAAGAGTATATACACCCCAAACTGACCACAACAACTCCTGCAACCCTAAACCACAAATCCTGAATCAAGTTAAGTTTACGTCCCAAATCCGCAGACAACGCCGAAACCGCAGCAAATCAAAAACATCATAGAGCCCCTGCATACCCATAGGCCCCGTAGTCGTTCCTTTTTGGGGGTTACCTTATAGGATTCTATAGATGAACCCCAAAAGGGAACTACTTCAGGGCCTATGGTTAACTGCATCACCAAAGCTTTCGCCTCCCATACCGGTAAAACGTCATTCCCCAGCCACACGGCCCCGAACTCTAAAACCCTAAACCCTAGGGTTTAGGGTTTAGGGTTTAGGGAACACTAAACCCCTAGATGGACAAGAAAACCCTAGCAGCCCAGTTGCCGATATTGTGGGATACTGTTCCTTACACCCTGTTTTGTCTCAGGGTACGTATAATTCTGTAAGCCGCTGAACCCTAAGCCCTAACCCTAAACCTTAAACCCTAAACCCGAAACCCTAAGCCCAAAAACCCCACACTCCGAAGAATCGCCTCCCATCTCGCCCAAACCCTCAGGCCTCATAGAACCCCTCATAGCTCCCTTAAAGGAGCCCCCTTAAGACTCATAGAACCCCTCATAGCTCCCTTAAAGGAGCCCTTAAACCTCATAGAATCCTCATAGATCCCTCAAAGGAGCCCTTTAACCTCATAGAATCCTCATAGATCCCTTAAAGGAGCCCTTAAACCTATCAAAGGAGCCCTTTAAAGAAGCCCTACACGCTCGCAGCATCGCCTCCCACCGGCTTGGCCAGAGAGGCTCCCGCGCTGGTGACGCTGGCTTGATCCGGTGCAAGCGAAGCATCCCCAACCTGCATGTTTGTTGAGTTCTTCATGTATAGGTTTGGGGTTTAGGGCATGTTTGCTGATTTCTTCATGTATAGGTTTAGGGTTTAGGGCATGCTTGTTGAGTTCTTCATGTATAGGTTTAGGGTTTAGGGGTTTAGGGGTTTAGGGGTTTAGGGTTTAGGGGCTTAGGGTCTAAACCCTACTTTGCCCTGCCTTTACAACTGGGCTCTCACGAATGCCAGCATCAGCGTACACGCAATACAAAAAGTTAAGGAGTCGTACCTCCGAACCGTGAGCCTGTAAAACCTGAACCCCAAACCCCTTCACCCTGCACCCTAAAAACTAAACTCTTTTGCAACAGGCTTTCCACTTCGCCCGGAGTTGGAGCAAGCAGCCCTAGCAGCTCTACTAAACCCTAAAACCCAAACCGCAAAAGGCATGTATCAATGGTTGACATTTTCAGAGTTTCAAGGGCGTTAGAGTCGGAGAGCTTGGTTTTCGGGTTTAGTGTCTAGCGTGCCTTCAGCAAAACCTCGGAGACCTTCAGCATATGTATATATATATATACATATACGAATTTACATGTCATCTGTCCGTGCGTCTGTCCGTCCATCTATGTATCTACCTGTCTACGAATCTACCTATCTACCTATCTCTCTATGTATCTATCTGTCCTCGTCGAGCTATCTATCTACCGATCTGCCCTTATCTATCTATATATCTATCTATCTCCTTATCTATCCATCTATCTGCCCTTATCTACCTGTCTTGATTTAATCTATCTAAGCTATCTTCTGTATCTGATCTATCTAGTCTATCTAGTCTATCTAATCTACCTATCTAATCGATCTTACTTATCTAATCTATCTAGTCTATCTTATCTATCTAATCCAGCTCATCTATCTAATCTTTCTTATCTATAGATCTACATATCTAACTGTCTATCTATCTATCTATCTATCTATCGATCTATCTATTTATCTATGTGTCTATCCATCTATCTATCTATCTATCTGTCTATCTAGCTGCCCTTATCTATCCTTATCTTTTCTAATCTAATCTAATCTAACCTAATCTATGTAGTCTTAGAATGGATAGACTCTCTAACCTATCTACTCTATCTAGCTGTCTAACTAATGTATCGAAATGTCAAAGGTGTAAGGACAAGGAAAGTAGAATGGACAGATGTCGCCGATCGCAACAGCATAAAGTCGGAGTCTTCAACGCAGCTTCGAAGGAGCTAGCCGACCATTATCGGACGTTTCTGGGGCGTAGGGTTTGGGGAGTTTAGGATTTAGGGTTACCGCGACTGCTGTAAGTTTCGCCGTTGTAGGTAGGCAGTGGCACTTGGCTTCTTCCCTCATGAAGACTCTAAAAACCACGAACCTTCATCCACCAGCCCTTAGACCCTTCCTCGGACGGCTGGCTGGCCTCCCTGCAACTCTCGGAGGACAGCTTTGACTGAGCTCCTGTAGAGCTCGGGCGATAAAAACAATAAGAAATGACAGTAGGATAATGTTCGTAATTATAATAGTAGTAAGAGTATGTAAAGCAAAAGCGGTACACTAATAATACAAACATGTTAGTATCAGATTAACACCACTAGCAAGAATAACATCAATCAAAACAATAAGAATAGAAACAACGGTGGTAATCATACAAATTTCAATAGCAAATAAGCGAATGTATACCTGTGTGCACAGAAAGATATGTGTATGCTGATTAATGTAGGTGCAATATGTAGATGGGTATGTATGTGTTTCTATATATATATATACACATGTGCACATGTATGTAAACATACACAAGCGAGCACATAGGCTACACTACATCCCGTTCCATTAAATCATTACACCAACACAATTAGCATTGCATTGCAGGCAATATACTCGGTAAATAAATAAATAAATAAATAAATATATATATATATACGCATATAAACGAATATACATATATATATATATACAGACAGGCATATGGCTTACATACATATGTACTTACATACATGCCAACATACAGACACACACACACACACATGCAGGCAGACAGCCGGACGGACAGACAGGCAAACAGACAGACACACACACACACACACACATATATATATATATATACAAATACACATACAAGTACACATACACGTATACACGTACATATACATACCTATGTGAAATTATGTACTATATTACAGACCACATTACACTGTACTATGTTGTAATATGTTACCGTGCGTTATAGAGTAATGCGTTTTGTCTTGTCTTTTCGTATCTATTATGCTGTGATATCGTCTCTCCGTCTCGCCTCGCTCGCTCGCCTCGCTCTCTCTCTCTCTCTCTCTTTCTCTGTCTGTATGTACAAAAACATTCCGCACATAAACATACAAACAGGCACACAAACACGCACCACACACACAGAGACACACCCACACACAGACACACACATATATATATATATATATGTAAGATAAGTAGGTGTATGTATACACATACATACATTACATACATACATACATGTACATATATATATATATACAGTATATGTATTCTATATATACATGTATCACATGACTTTGCACATACCTTCACATAGCCCTTTGGCTCGCTGTAAGGGCCGTTTTGCGCTGTGCAGCAGAGTTCCTGCAGCAACGGCACAAGAAATCCCGAAGGTCAAACCCCGAAGCCGAGACTCTAGACCACCAGCCCCTTTTCACCAGGGAGCTCACAAGAGCCCAGATAAATCAGGTGAGGGTTTAGGCTTCATGTTTAAGGTTTAGGGTTTGGGGTTTAGGGCTCGTCTGCTGCCCTTTACTGCCCAGCTTGACCCACAAGACAGTACTCATGACTGGGATCCACCAGCCCTGAACCCTAAAACCTGAACCCAAACCCTGAACCCTGAACCGATAAAGAATTGAACCCTAAACTCCAAACCCCACAAAATCCCCAAAGCCCAGGCGGCCCTAAACCCGAAACCTTCCCTGATTATAATTATAGCATAATGGGCCCCAAAACCCGAAGCCTAGGGCCCTAAACCCGAAACCCCACGGCTCCTGCAGGGTCGGCATCGTTGAGGCTCGGGGTCTCTGCCTCGCCAGCGATCGTCGGGGGCCCAGTGACAGGCAGAGGAACCCCGAAATTCGACGTAATGTAGGGGCCTTAATATACTTACTAACTAGAACATGGTTTTGGGGCCCGAATTGGGACATAATGTAGGGGCCTTAATCTACGTAGTACTTAGAATATGGTTTTGGGGCCCATTAGACTATACTTATAACAAGGAACCCCCAGGAGTATAAAGGTAATTATTGGGCCCCCTATATGAAGAGGAAGCCACTTGGCCAAACAAGCTGGCAGCCTAGAGTCGATTGGGCTTTCGGGCTTGTGTTGTTGTTTAATGCGTGTCCGGTTTGTGGGTTTAGGGCTTCTCGGCTTGAGATATTTAGGGTTTAGGGTTTAGGGTTGGGCTTGAAAACATCATCTACAGGCCAGCCTAGAGGAAATTCGCAATGCCATTAGCTGCCACGAGACATCAGCAGCGCACCCAACCGACACGTCCATGTCATCGAGGAGTTCGTCTTTAGCCTGATACAGCCGCATGCGCTTTGGGTTCTGGGCTCAGGATCGATCGTCGGGTCATATAGCAAGAGATCTTTAACTATATTAATTACGGTGTTTTGTATATATTCGTATGCTGTATCATGCCATGATGCCATGTCATAAGATTTTAGGGTAACTGTGCTATATCACACCATTCCTCATCCTACTTCTAGGGATTTTACTACGTTATACCATGATATATTGTGTATCATACTGTGTTATACTACCATATGATAGTGTAGTATGTCATATGACATCATGTCATACTAGATTGCATTGCACAGTATCATGAATATCATACCACGCGTTCTTCGGTAATCAAGTTTTTTTGTATTGAAACTTTACTATAGAATACTGTACTATACTGTATTTTGGTACGTGATACCATATGGTACTCTATCGTAACTTATCATCTCATGTTCCTTCCAATACGCGTTCCTACATAGTGTGATATTACCCTTCATTTTGCTGGCCTATAATGTATACTATACTATGTAAACACTCATTTGAAGCACGCTATGATATAACATACTAGTTGGAGCTGAGCAAACCTCTCTTAGCTAGTGCTGTGTCATGTTATAATAGATAAGCCCTTGTTGATCTTATGTTGCCATGCATCTTAAAAGGTCCGTACCTTCCTGTATCTTATGTCATCTGAACAAACCTTCCTTACCTCCTCTTACACTTTGTTTTGTCATTCTCTATTATATGCTTAGTAAACCTTGATTCAGCATATACTATATGTACTGTATCGCAAAAGCGTTATGATAAACTAAAGCATGCTATGTCTACAACCTACTGCATTATGTTGGTTCATATGGTATTCCACTATGATACCAGATTGGTTGATCTTACACTTGTGTGATTTGTTGTGTATGTGTTGTACGGTGTATAATGCAGTATACTATGCAACCTGTCTATGCTGCTCTGGTCTGTTATAAAACTCTGTATTTCATTATGCTATGTTAAATTATGGTTTAAACCCTGCTCAATTACATTACCACATATGTTTCTCTTCTGTTTAATGCTTTGATACAACATGCTATAGTAAGTTATGATGTGTTACAGTGCACTACTTTTGCTTTCAAGCAGAAAAAAAGTTCCTGAGCACATACTCTTAGTATTACGAATGTGATCATCATGGCATGCATGACTGCTATTACCATGATGATAGTACTGTGGCTGTATTACATAAGCTAAGGAATATACCTTAAATCATATTAAGGATCCTACTATATTTTAAGGAATATTCCTTAATTAAGATATTTAAGATATTGGAGTCTCTGCGTTGGAAGGCTGGCAGTTTGGCTCCCGCATGGCGCGTCCAAGTGACACTGCGAGGTTCACTTCTGCAGCAAAAGGCAAAACCATAGGGGCTGAGTAGACTCGTCCAACACAGGTTAACACCTTTTCAATGTAGTTATGGCGAAGTTACCTACGAATAACCAACAAAAATGTGGCTAATATGTGAACGGATATATCTATGTATGTATATATATATATATATCTCTGTTTTATTTGTTGCATATTTCTAACTATTTGTTTCTACACCCAAAATGGCTAAAGGTTACCTACCCAGCCCCTAAGAAACACTGCAACAGAAGCGGGTGAAATCCGTTCTGGCTCGAAAGACTGGTCCAGAACCTTTCTAGCCTACTTGGAGGCCCGGGGGACTTAG
>CAJNDV010034758.1:17790-28676 GCA_905221635.1 Symbiodinium sp. CCMP2456 | reverse complement strand
ACTACTACTACTCTACTACTGCTACGACTGTTACTACTACTACTACTACTACTACTACTACTACCACTACTACTACTACTACTACTAGTACTGCTGCTGCTACTACCGCTGCTACTACCTCCACCACTCCTCCTCCGCTCTACTACGACTTCTGCTACTGCTACTGCTACTATGATTACCACTACCGCGTTCTTCCTCTTCTTACTACAACGACGACGGCAACTACTACTTCTTCTACCACTCCTACTACTCCTACTACTCCCACTCCCCAACTCTCTGACTACTCCCACTCGTCCTACTACTAATTATTCCTACTAATCTCCTCTTACTACTCCTACTGCTCCTACTACTCCTGCTACTCCTACTACTCCCAAGACTCCACTCCTACAATACGACAGCTCTTGCTTTTTGGAGCTACGTTGAGAGAGGCACGTACTGGTTGCAGGTAGCATCTGATGTCTATTATGCGCCAGATGAATGAAGGAAGCTGTTATTGGTTCCAATCAGAGCCATTCAATGACAAAGCGAACATCGTCAGCATCATTGGGCGCCCAATTCAGAATCTAGGAGGAAGCGCATGAGCATCATTGGAGGAGGTACCGTTGTTGTTCATGCCATGGATGTTGTAAGTCTGAGCCGATAAACGAGCATCGTGAGCATCATTGGGGGCCACGCGGAGAAGCTAGGCGACCATCATGGGTGTTGTTGGTTGCAATGTAAGCCGGTAAACAACAAAGCGCCCAATCGGAACGTATGAGCGAGTGGGAGTTACCGTTGCTGTTAATGCTTTCGATGTTGCCAGTCTGAGCAGGTAAATGAGCATCGGGGCTCACACGAAGGACTCGCTAAGCCCGAGCCGGCAGGCGATCACGAGCACCCCGTTTAAGGCCGGTCTGAAACACCACTTTTGAACGGCAGCAGGAGCACAAAATGTGTTGCCGCAAGCGACCAGGAAATTCCGCCAAGTTGTCCAAATTTGGGGGCCTAAGCCTAGTAGACCCAGTACTCCTACTACTCCTACTACTCCAACTACGACTCCTGCTCCTCCTGGTTTTGCCCCTCTAACAGTACTACCACCACTGCTGCGGCTACGGAAACTGCGACGGCGACGGCGACTACGTGAGTCCTGAAATATATGCTTTTTACTCGAAGCCACGGCTGGATCATGGGCTGGGGCCGCGGCCCAAAGTACACGCCACTCGCCGCCACCATCCAAGGCTTCAGCCAGCTTTCTGAGCAGGTCCTCTACGAAGACGATGCGAACATGCAGAGGTAAAGACCATCCCACCCGTCCTGGTTGGGCCTGACAATGCTGCCAAAGGCAACATACACCACTGGCCCCTTCTCCTCCTCGCCTAGGAGCCATTGCAGGGGAAACGTGCAGACGGTCCTCGGGCCATCTCGGGCCAAGGCTGAACAGCCATTGCAGGAGGTCCTCGTCCACTGTAGACAATGTAGCCTCGTGTCTGCTCGCTTTGCTGCGCTTTTCTGTTCCACGTCCTAGCTTGCAGCCTTGAACGTCTCGCGATCCCGCTGCAGCTCGCCGTTCTCCTGCCACAACTCTTGACAGCTGGGCTGATGAAATGTAAAACCCTACAGCCTACACACGCGACTCTCGAGCTCCAGTGGCACAGGAAGTGGCAGCAGCGGGCTCGTGAAGAGGCTGCGTTCCCTTCCACCGCTCTTCAGCTCTACTGGACATCATGTGAACGGCATGCGAACAGCAACACAAACTCCGCTGGAAACCTGTTCTCTTGCTGCCCCACCACACTCCTGGCGGATTCCAATGAAGCCGGACCGTCATTGGTTGCTGCTGGGCACTGGCAGCCTGGCCTAGTGCTTGGGTAGAGCTCGGCCAAGTAGGTGGCATTTGGAAGGTTCTTGAGCATCGAGTTTGCCACCTCAAAAACTGTCTGTCGAAGACCCGCTGACACCTCCTCACTTCCTCGGGGCAGCCTTGATGGGCAGCTTGAGCTTCTTCGCCAAAGGACCAGTCATCATGCCGATGAACTCTGGTGGAATAGCTTGAATCTTAGCTGCTGTCTTAGCAGGGGCTTTCAATGAGATGGCTTTGAGCTGCGCCAGGCCGACTGGAGTTCTTAGCCGCAGGCCGTTGCAGTGAGTCCGAAGAGGGTCATGTTCTGCGAGTTGGCCTCCGCTGGACTGGTTGGGTCTCCAGTACCAGCTGGCGTTCAGAATGCGGTGCCAACCACACTCTCTGACCCGCCTGCGGGAGTTGGCTGGGATCCTTTCCTTCATTCAAGGCCTTGATCACCTCCACTGGTAAGCCAGTCGCCTCAAGCCACGCTTCAGTTCTACTCCAAATCGGAGCGAGATTGAGGAGAGCCAACAACAATTGCAGTCACAACCGGCCTTGGCCATCACTTCGGGAGGCAGCTCCTTCGAGGGATCACTCCTTACAGGAGACAGATCTCGTCGCCACCGGCGCATTCGCTCGTTGCTTGGAAGCTGCGACTTTCCCTTGCCCTCTTTGAAGTGCGAGTGGTCCTCGCAGGATCTCAGGCGGATCTCAGGCTGACATCTGACACGCCGGTCCAAAAAAGCCCACCTCGGGGATTCCAGGTGATTGCACCGGAATGAAGCTAGCACCCTCCGCATGGCACCAGGCAGGAATTAAGGCCTCAGAGATTCAAGGCATTGAAGAGTTTAGGGCGCCGAGCTGAGGAAGACACGGCAGCATCCGGCTCAGAAGCACTTGCGAAAACCATGAAGCCTACTTGTCCACAGAGACATGACAACGACATCAGTGACATAAAGTGTGCTCTTAAAGCTCTCACATGTCTCGTAACAGCTACACTACACGGACAAGTCCCTCATCAACACATCATCTTCGAGGGGAGGGGAGAGGGGAGGGGAGACACTGGGGAGGGGGAGGAGGTCGAGAACCCCGAAGAAGTGATTTTGCTGGGGGGCGTGTTTAATTGCTGCGCGTCACCACAACATCCCAAGTTTGTACATGCAGTTGAATACATCTTCACACATCTCCGCGTTTCAGGCACCAC
Organism: Symbiodinium sp. CCMP2456; assembly: GCA_905221635.1. Lineage (NCBI taxonomy): Eukaryota > Dinophyceae > Suessiales > Symbiodiniaceae > Symbiodinium > Symbiodinium sp. CCMP2456. Next base: position 25,653 of record CAJNDV010034758.1, on the reverse strand, counting down.
GTGCTCTGACCATCTCTGACCGACCTCGCCCGGTCTCCTAACGCACAGGAATTCAGTTGCTTGAACTCTAACCCGAAAACCTTCTTGGGCCCGTCTGCGATTCACTCAGGGATCCGTCAAAGGTCTCTCAGAAACTTAAATGCTTGCCAACATTGCTTTCGAGCTCGATCCGGAAGTCGCAAACCAGCTACTGCAGGAATTAAAACCTTTCCACAACGTCTGCAGACATGTCGCCGTTGTCGAGCAGAAATTGTCACAAACCACTACCTGCGTGCAGGGCAGAGCTGAGATCTCCAGGAGACAGAAATGTCCTTTGCATGAGCTCCGGACATCAGGCTTGACTGCACCTTGGCTTGAGTGCCCAAGCCTTTTCAGGATACTTCATCAGATGTACACAACCACAGTGCAAACGTGACGTGTTGCCTGCACATGTTGGATGAACTCAGGCTCTTGAATTCTGAATCCATCGATCCCCCAGGCGTGCCAGGCGTGAAAGTTTTAAATATCAAGCCTTTCATCCGAAACTTAGACTTTTGGGATTGGACCCGCAACAGCAAGCCATCATCTCTCTGCAGCCCCAGGCACAGAGCGTACGCAAACAAAAGGAGAAATATGATGCCAGTGGGTCCTGCAACGCCGCAGGAGGCACTGATTGGCATTGCAGCTTCAAGAGATCCTGCAGGCCCGTCCTGGGCTTTGTCTACAAACTGCGCCATGCCCCTGCAGGTTCCAGCGACAGCCGTAAGCAACGCTCAGCTTGCCCAGGCCCGGCCTGAGGGCAAAGCTGAACATGGAGGATCCACCTTCTTCCTGCTCGGTGTCGCCAGGGCTTCTGGCAACTTCCCGAAACCCGTCCTGGCTCGGCAAGAGGGCACTCGGACTCGGACTGCCCACGGTGCCACGGCTTAGCACAGGATTTTATGTCGTTGTTGTGCGCTGTTGTCTCTCGTCCGCGACACCGCAAAACATGTGGGCATGCGTTCTGCTGGATCTGCCTGCTGTCCCTCCACTTGGCAAGCCAGGCGAGTAGATCCATGCGTTGATAGAAATGTCAGAAATGCTAGAAACATACTGCCCGGATCTCTGCACAAGCCTTTTCGACACCGAAACGTGGCCACACGGAACACACTTTGCGCAACCGAAAAAGCTTTCTAATTTCTGGTTGGCAAACTGCGACTCTAAAGATTGCTTGTCTCTTAAGCGAGCTTTGTGTGCAGTGGCCCACATGGGCAAGTTGGCCGAAACTTCTTGCAAGCCTGATAGGCCGCGAGCCCGAGTGCGTTTGCAGCTTCCCTTGTCACTTTCCCGGACCCTGAGACGACAGGCCCGGACGGAATTCCCGCTAGCTTGTCGCACCGAGACCCGCCGCGACACGATTGGGGCTTCTCGTAGGTTCGCCACATTCTATTTTTGAGTGGGGTTATCGCGCTGGCGGTCGACTCCCAGAACTTTGAGTGAGTACCCTTGTGGTGGTGCAGCAGCTACTCTTGGCCGCGTGCGCCTCCATGAGTTGGAAAAACTCTGAGGTGACTCGCTCGTCTCCCTCGGTAACCTAGCAGAAGGCTTCATTGCTACATGTATGTGCCGCTCAAAGACATTGGCACAGATCATCACGGTTGTGAGACTGAAAGTATGGTGAAAGCTTTCGAGGCCGCAGCATGAACGGTGAAGCCCAGCTTCTTCAGCTCGGCCTTGGATAACGGCCGCGATCTTTCAGATCACCCATGCAAGCACCCGGGTCGATGCCTCGTCTTCCGGAAAACACGCGAAATGCACGTTGAAACCAGGACGTCCAACGAACCAGAGTCCTCTGAAAGCGCTGGGAAGGCACGGCAAGACGCCTCCTCTCCAGTGAAATTTGGCCTATGCGTCGCAAGTGGACGATGTGTCCCTGTCAGCTGTCAACTCTTTGTTTGACACGACTCGACACGGGAGAGCGGGGCCTTCCAGGGGATGGAGAGGAAGAGGATGGTGCCCTTCACGCGGCTCGGATTCAACCACCAGGGCAGGCCTGACCCGGACACGACGGGGCGGGACGGGGCGGGAGGGGGCGGGAGGGGAGAGCCGACCGTTGATGCCTTCCGTTGGAACTGCTCGAAGCAGCTCGCGGCCCTCAGCAGACAGCGAGCAGACGGCGAGCAAACAGCGAGCAAATAGCCGAGGGCCGTGTCGGCCGGGCCAAGCCCCGCCTTCACCTTCAGACTGACCCAGCCAGCATCGGGCCCAGTGCCACCCACAAGCTCGAAATGAAGTCGCTCACCTTTAAGCTCCTTCGAAGGGTGGACAAAATGCCTGAACAAATCTCATCCCAGACAGAAGTCGGTCCTTCTGCCTGATGACGGAGCCGTTGGCCAGTCGTAAGGGCAGCTCTGCAGAGGAGAGCTTCTCACCTTGGAACTCGCAGCACCCAGGAAGCTCGTCGTGTGGCGAAGGGAATGTCGGGCCTTCACGCACTAGGATCCCGCCGCCGCCGGATCCACCGATGACCTGCAAAGGCTTTGACATGTGTAACTGCCGCCGCTGCCTGAGGTTGTACAGACGGGGTGTCACACCTCCCATAGTGGCCCTCCGGTCATCAAATGTGCTGCGAAAAAACGATTGGCAAAAGACCAGTGCAAAGTCTGTTTCGGAGACACCCATAACTTCAACAGCAAGAGAAGCGCTGAGTGCTAGCTTGGCTTTCGTTGTCGGGGCTGTCTTACCAACGACAGGTTGACGCCAGTCTCCAAGCGATGCTGCCGTGTTTCAAGAATATTCTGTACGAGGAAGAGGTTTAAAGCTAATGCCCCTGTCGAGGTTGTGGCCATTCAGTGTAAGTTCGCCTCAAGCTCCAACTGGTGCGTTTAAGTCCGTACATTTCGCCAACATGCAACTCCGGCTTTGGTCCTGAGCCAAGAAAGCTTCGCGTCCGAAGTGCTGCAGAACGTGCTACGAAGACCACCGTTTCCCAAAACCTCACTCGTTCGACATCTGGACTGCTGCCGGAAGTGTAGACGTTCAGCCTATCTGTCCTACACATGGGCCAGGAAATCGCACATCTTGGGAAGTGGCAGATGCACAACGCTGCAAGGCGATTGCGGGTAGCACCCTGGCAGAAGTTTGGACGCTCTCCAGAATGGAGTCGAAGAAGGCAGGCTCCTCTGACGTCTGACATTTGCAGTCGCGATATTATCTTCATGTTGGGGCACCACTTCCTCGACTCTCTTCTCTGCAGGACCACGCACCGGGCCGTGAACCACTGCCTGAAAAAGAAGGGACAACACTGGACAACACTGACCGTCACTGACCGTGGCCGTTTTTTTTTCCGACTCCGAGTCACCCAACCTCCGACTTCCGGGCTTGCGGTGTACCGCTACCGAACGAGAATGTCCTGCAGATGTCAGAACGAGTCCAGCAACCTGCCATGACCGGTGACCAGCAAAGACTAACACGATCTGAACCTCTTCGAAAGCGAGTTCGCGGCCAAGGCCTCCGCTGGCACAAGAAATGCGCACTGCAAGACTTGCCTTCTGAGAGCGCCAAGCGGCCAGTAGGGCAACCAGAGCACAGCAGCGCAGCAGCTTCGGCCATGGCCTCGAGCAGGCCATGAGCCCGCAAGGCCCCCACTAGGCCCCCACTAGGCTCCACTAGGCTCCAATGTCCCAAAGTCCAACCTGGGCGATGCCCATCTCCGTGACAAACGTCCCGGCTGCGTCATGGCTGTCTGGACTTGCAAAAATGCTGCAGAAGGACGCAGGGGAGTGCTCGACAAGGGAAGCAGCACTTTGCCAGATGCTTTCGAGATCGGGCTCTCTGCATCAGCAGCGGAAGGCTTATGATTCAATTAAATTAAATACCACTTGGGCTCCTTGAGGCCAGGAAAGCACTTCGTTTTGCTCGCCGCCATCGACTTTGGGCTGCCGGAGAGCAGATGTAACTTCCAGCAAGGCCCTTGTGGGCCTATCTGGCTGCATCGTCCGCAGGAATGGCCACTGGATTCCTTGCGACGAGGCACGGAAGGCTCAAGAGTCGCTCAAGACCTGCACGGTTCTGCCCACGATTCCAGGAAGTCCTTTGTCCATGACCCAAGAGAGACCCCAGAGGTGAGATTTGCTCATCGAAGGGACCGGAGGCCTGTCAGGAGCGTGATACGGCACGACGTGAAGGTCTGAAGACGGAAACAACGTGAGGTGGGCACGCCTTGCTCACTGGCAGAGTGCAGGAAGCCCCCCATGAGCTGCGAAGCGCAAACACTCCACCTTGCCAGGTATTGAAATCGCGTGGATGCGACACTCTCAAATTGGAGAGTCGCACTCCGGTTTCACCACTGTGGGCTCGGGGATGGACTGGGCTGGCTCTCTGTCGTCCCCAGAAGGGTAGGGAGCGGTGCCCCCGTCCCCGCAGCCGACCTGCACTCCCTACGGCACAGCACGAACATCGGAAGTCCTTCTCTAAGCCCGTCGGGGTAACGGCGCAGCTTCGTTCGCTCGCGTCGGAACCTGCATCGCCACAAAGCGCACTCGCCACAAGCCCCTAGCAATCCGTAGCAAACATCGAAGGCCAGTTCGGATGACGGCACTTGATTTGCCACGACGACGTATGCTAATCGCATACTGATGCAAGCCAGCCGAGCTCAATGCATGCTATGTAATTTTGTGTCTATGCACCTTGGTATGTCTGCACGGATGCACCTACCTGTCTACCTATCTATCTAACTGCCTATCTAACTGTCCAACTACCGAACTATCTGTCTATCTATCTATCTATCTACCGATCTATCGATTTATGGATCTATCTGTGCATGCATGCATGTGTGCTGTATGTATATATGCATGTACGTACGTATGTATGTATGTCCGTTTGTTTGTACGTATGTACGTATGTACGTGTTCACTAGTCACTAGTCCGGTACCCTGCAGAAGATGCTGGCGCACGCTAGCGATCTTTTTGTCCAGTGCCGGAAAAGTCGGTGTCCGGTCTGGTGCCGCCTGTACAGGGAGCACGGAGGCGGGCATCGGAACCGGACACGGAGCAGCAGCGGTTTCCCGTTTGGCCGCCAACCGGCCCCAGAGACAGAAGTCCAAGAGGCAGGTAAAGGCCAAAGGGAGAAGCCCAAAAAGGGCAGAAGAAGGGGATGGCGGCGGGAAGTCAAAAGCCTGCGGTACCGGAGAGGAACCGCTCGAGCATCCGCGGCTGCGGGTGCGGGAGCGGTTCCGTTGCGAGCCTAGCAAACAAACCCAATCAAAGCTCGGAATCGTTCACTAGTCACTAGTCCGGTACCCTGCAGAAGATGCTGGCGCACGCTAGCGATCTTTTTGTCCAGTGCCGGAAAAGTCGGTGTCCGGTCTGGTGCCGCCTGTACAGGGAGCACGGAGGCGGGCACCGGAACCGGACACGGAGCAGCAGCGGTTTCCCGTTTGGCCGCCAACCAATGTAACCATCGAGCTGCAGCTTGACCACAGCCGTGGTAAAGGCCAAAAGAGAAATCAAGCGGACAGATCCGGCACCTGGGCCAGGTAACCCGAGAAGGCAGATGAAGAAGGCGCCAAAGACAAGGACGGGGTGTCGGGAAAAGACCCCCAGTCAATTTCCACGGATTCCTGCGCAGAGAAGCCCAAAGCGGCAGGATCCTTGGAGCGGCTCAGCGCATCCGCTACGTCATTGAGCAAGCCGGGCACGTGATCCAGATAAACCGAGATACGGTGTCGGTGTTGAGCCAGAAAGAAAGAGCGAAGCACTGAGCACAGGCCAGTGGCGAGAAAAATCCCCTTCCAGCTGGCGGAGTCTGACGCAGCGTTGTCGCAGCGGAAGACACAGTGAACAGGCGCGTGACCGGCACCCAGCAAGGTATGCAGGAGCCGGATAAGCGCGCACTGAGCCAGAAGCTCCCAGGAGGCAATGAAGCTCTGCACAGAGTCAGAGAGTGCCACCCAAGGAAACAGAGAGAGAAAGTCTTCTGAAAGAAGAGCTGAGCTCCAGAGGGTAAACGGACGAAGCCCCCAAGGCCGGCTGAGGACGGAGAGGCACAAGCGTCTGCGAAGGCAGCACACTCAAACCGCGGAGCACGAAAGAGCGAGCGCAGCGATGTGCCTGATTCGGCCAAGTCCAGCCAGAGACGGAGGACATGCAAGGAGGCGTCCGAAAGAACACACAGATCCCCGTGTGCGGGGAGGCGGGGAGACGGCCTGGATCCAGATGCGACGCGTGTCAGGAGCCAACACAGGGAGATCAGACAGACGCTGCGCAGGCGTTTGTGCAACACGAGTGACGCGAGAGCCAGGGGGTAGAGCAGCAATGCCGATGCTGTCCAGCACCCGAAGGTCAGGCGACAGCTTGGAACGTAGCGTCTCCCAGCAGCGCGGATCCAGGGCAGTCATAGTGGGCAACAGTGAATGCTGGTCGGCGTACAGCGGAGCCAGTGTATACGGCGAAATTCCCGAAACAGGGACGAGAGCCAAAGGAGTTTCCCTGTAATGCGCTCCAGGACATGGGCGGAGCAGCGACGCGACAAAAGTGCCTGGCGAAGAAGAACACAGAGTCGCTGAAACTTTTCTGGGTCAAGGCGCACTGTAAAAACAGACAAGCGCAGACTGAGCAGGTCATCCACATATATATCTGCGCTGAGTGGCGGACACGTAGCAGACGGTGTATCAGACGAACAAGCAGCCCCGCTGCACGGGCCCAGAAGAAACTAGACACTCGTGCGCCAAAATTCAGAGTGGTGCATTGATACAGGACGTTTCTGCGGCGGAAACAGAGCAGCCCCCTGTCCTGTTTGCGGCGATGTGCCTTGGCAACATCAAGAACCAGAGCTACCAGCCAGAGAGGGGCATGCAGGAAAAGACGTCCGAGAGCGTGGGACTGGAAGAGCGGTTGGGGAGAACGGTGTTGGGAGTAACACCAGAAACAGGGGGAGCCGCACCAGCTGCGCCGACCTGGGGTCGTGGAGTAAGTCAAGGGCAGACCCGGCTAACAAATCGACTGGTTCAAGGCGGTCTTTGTGAAGAGCCGCCACGGCCAGAGAGAGCGGGGCTGAAGCACCCGAAAAGAGATCAAGAAAAAGGCGGCGAACAAACCGGCTGAAAGAGGGGCGGGCACAGGCTGGGGCGGCGGCTGGCTGGCCGAGGTCTGCCGGGATGGTGCGCCACCGGCAGCGGAAACACCTCCGGCGCCGCCCCAGGAGCCTCATGGGGCGGAAGCTGCGGAGACAGGGCCAGGCTGGCAGACACAGGTCCCACTTGGCAGGCACGTGCTGGCTGAACTCAGTGCTCCAGAGCCGTGTGCGGTTGGCCGCACGGTTTGCTGTTGGGGAGCGGAACCGGGCAGGCGTGCACAAACTTGCAGTCCTCCTTGGTACACTTCCCAATGGCAAGACGCACGCAGGCTTCCTTACCATTGATCTGCTTGTGCCATGTGGCATCGAAGCCCTTCGGAGGCGGATTCGGAGTGGCTTTGGCTTTGGCGCCAGGACGGCCCTTGCCTTCTTTCTTCGGAGGCGGGGGCTCGGCATTAGCGTCACTTGAGCCTGTTTGCAGGGAGCGCTTACGGTCGCTCTTGCCGCCAGGAGGACCGGGGCAAAGACGAGGCGGTCGCGGACGGGGCTGGAGGAGAGTGGCCATATCGCCTCTGCAAAAGGCCACCTCGTTGAGCGAGTCAGCGAGGCTCCAGCCATAATCCCGGAGCAGCTCCGAGATAGTCGCCCAAATGGCCGGGTCAGCGTGGACTATTTCTTGGAGTGACGGCGGGGGTAACGGTGTCGCTTCCGACCCCCCAAAAGGTGTCACTTCCGATCCCCCACAACCCGGACAGCCCGGACAACCCGGACAACAGCCCGGACAGCCCGGACAGATAAACAACACAGCCCGGACAACCCCACAAACAGCC
>CAJNDV010034758.1:0-17690 GCA_905221635.1 Symbiodinium sp. CCMP2456 | reverse complement strand
TGTATGTATGTATGTACGCTTGTACGTTTGTTTGTATGTATGTATGTATGTATGTATGTATGTATGTATTTATGTATGTATGTATGTATGTATGTACGTATGTATGTATGTACATATGTACGAATGTATGTACGGATGCATGTGCTTAAGTGGTCATGCGTGCGTGTGTGTGTGTGTGTGTGTGCATAGCGGTACATCTGTGTGTGTGTGTCTCTGTGTGTATGCATGTGTATGTATGTAATTTTTGTGTGAATGCATGCATGCATGTATGTACGTACGTACCGTTGTGTTTTAACCAGGGCTCACGCGGATATCACTGATTGGCCATAAGAAACAACGGGACGACAGCAGGCTGACCCATAGCACAGGAGAGAGAGAGAGAGAGAGAGAGATAACATTGACAACCTTCAGATGCCTGCCTGAAATTAGTCTGTTTATTCAAATTTCCGACGCCCATCTGACACTCCAAACAAACCGCAAGCAGTGGAACAGTGTAAGTATTTGCCAGGTGAGCCGAACATGTATGTACCCAAGTGCCGTTGTGTAAGATCAAGCTGCAAGTCGCACACGAGCCCCAACATTGGTGACCTTCTGGCATGTATCCACGAGACACAATGCATCAAAAACAAAGCCCTGTCCCTTGTGTCTGCACCGACAGAAACTGTTTGAACGTTGCCTGCGCCACCCCACGCATATCTCTCGCCCGAGACGTTGACCTTTACAGGATTGTCGACACTCATATGTGGCATATGACCTGTCAAAGAAGCTGATCCGAGATCCTTCCGGCACCAGGACCCCAGCGACAATGTCGCCAGCGGGTCAGTCACTGCAGCCTGCCAGCTCGTCGTTTCGATATGTTTGGGGTATTGAGCGCTCTTTACTGTACATCCGGCAAACCTCCTCGGTGCCGTCAAGAGTGCAGAGGTCATCTGGAAGGAGCAGTGCCGTGCAGTGCCGCAAGAAGGAAAGCGTCCAAGACAGTCCTCGGGTCCCTGGAGGAGACAAAGTCGGGCAGCTCGTGCAGCTGGCCAGCAAAGCTGGTGCCGGCAGCAGCCTCCGCGAGACAAAGGGAAGGGGAAAAGGGAAACAACTACCAATCTGCCGCCGAGAACGCTGCGGCAGCTCAGCCGCCAGTGACAAGTCAGCGAGCTCATCAGCCTGAGAGGTACGTAGATGGCCGAGATGTTCTCCGAAAAGGGAAGTGCTGTGGGGGCGAGACCAAATGATCTTCGAGTATGCCCAGAGACTCGGCGAGCCAGATGATGCAGTCACTGCCTACCACGGTACGAGGTCCACTTGTTGATTCCAGAGCTGACCAGCAAGGGCCTTCAGGGTCTGTGGTTTGGCCAGCTCGAATGGTCTGCGCTGCAACCTTGCATCTTTCCATGCGCAAACAGGAGAGCTAGCTCAAGGTTGTCCATGCCGGGCTGGCAGTGAGGTCTACCATCATGGGGAGAGCAAACTTTGCGGCGGCCTCGCAAATACCACACAGCTGAAAACTTAAAGTCGCGCGTGCATGATCACTGAGGCCTCTGAAGGCAAGCGCAGGGCAAGCGAACATTGCCTTGGCCGATACAAAGTCCCAAAAGGCGACTATGCCATCAGCGAACATATCCGATCGTCTCACGTCAGACATCGCATGGCACAGTAAATTTGAGCTTGAGAACTGAGGGTTGGCTGGAAGTAAACAAATGCACTCCTAAGTCTGCTAAGTGCTGTAGGGGTAAGCGAGGCCATCGCCCGTCGCCACCTCGGAGCCCTTTGGCGTAAAGCCGCATCTCCAACCTCAGCCAAGAGCGGTGCAAGAGGCTGTGCGCCTGGTGCGCAGAAGTCACGGAAGCCCTCTGCCGCTTCCGGAAGACGCCACGGTTTCAAGCCCAAGCCATCAAAGCCATGCTCTCAGACCTTGCGGGAAGGTCGTTTAGTCTCATGGCCGGAGCGGCTCGAAGACTCTAATTTCGATCATCATTCAAGCACGGAGGGCATAGCCCAAAGAGCCCAAAACAAGCTTCCTAAGCTCAAGTCGGACCGAGCTCCCGCAGAGAGCTCTCAGGACAGACCTTGTCCCTCCCCACTTGAGGTAAGTTTCACAAGCTGTCGGCACCAACTGTCAACTGCTCTCAGACCTTGCGGGAGGTGTTTCCTCTCATCGCGCAGCTCGAATACTCCAATTCTTTGCATCATGCGAGCAGTGATCTCCACCCAAGCACCAAGTTCATCGCATGAGTCTTCAAGGGAGCCATGTGCAGTCTGTGCTGTCTCCGGGCTTCTGGCGGCCCCAGTCCACCCAAATAGAAGCGGTCCGAGTCCAGCCACAGGCCAGGTTCTGCCAGCCTCTTTTCTCAGCTCAGGCACGCAAGCGCCACGCGACTCCACCCATATTGCCCTTCCTCTGAGTCTGATGCAAGGACAGGTACCGAAGCCTTCGGAGACAGTGAGGGATCTTCCACTGATGCGAGATGCCCTGAGCGCAGATTCAGACGATTGAGAAAGCGCAACTTTCCAGATTGTGGACAGCGCTGTCCGGCCTGGCCCTTGACCCGCTCGAGCTTCTCTGCCAGGGTCGAGAACTCTTGCTCCACCGCGCGGAGCCTCGGGCCGAGAAGGGAAGACATGGGAAACCGGCCACCCCGAGTCCGAGAGCGCGACTTCTCCGAACTGTCCATGGACACAGACTTCAGCTCCTCTCATGGCACACAGGCTCGGCCAACACGATCATGCAGACCACGAACGCTCCTTGATCTCTGCCGACACCGCCCCAATTTGAACATGTAGTTCGCTTTCCAGTCTCTTGCTGACCTCAGCTGTTGCTTTTGCAGGCAGAACACCACACTGATCAACGTAGCAAGGGATCACTTTAGGCGCCCGCCACCTGGTCCTGCAAGCGGAGACGGTCAAGCTGCTCAACGTCTCTACACGGAGACTCTACCAAGAATTGCGACAAGAATCTGCTTGTGCTTCATGCGCCTTGCGCCTTCATCCTGTTAGCACGGGGGCCTGCGCAAAAGCTTTGTCGGTAGCGGCATGTAGCCTCGGCCCAAGCGAAGCAAAGGAGGCATGCACAAGCGCAGGCACTTCAACACTTTTTGAAAGCCGCTGGCGCTTCTCTGAAGAGGTCTTGGAGTCGCTGCTCGGAGCCTGGGCGGCAGAGCGAACTTCGAAAGTTCATAGCACCGCCCAGAAACCGCCTTGCAGATTCGCCGCCTGAGCTCCGAAGCAGAATCGTGCAGGCGCACTGCAACACAAACAGGACAACTCAGCCGCAAGATGCCGATCGCCCCCGACTGGGGCCCTTCACCGTTCCACTTCGCAAGTCGTGCAAGCGAGCCTGCAGAGGCTGAGCTGCTCTTCGGGACTGGGCCATAAACTTTGACCGGAAGATGGTAACGACTCGCGGATCCTCGCGGCCTCGCCTCGACGGCTTGGATGTTTCGGTTCGCTGCCACCGCCTCCTCTCGCAGCCGCTCCAGGGCTCGGGATTCCTCCTGGCTCGCGCAGAAACAAGGCGCTGCTGCACTGACTGGCTGTCCCGAGCTCCCTGGCCAGTGGAGTATGAGACTAGTCTCATCCTGCCTCCTTCCCGGAAACAAGAGCAGCGTCCAGTTCTTGTGCACGTTCCGATGCGGCCTCACGCAATGCAGCTGTAGCGGACTTCCTGCAACTGCAAGAGCTTTCACCTGCCGGAGAGGAAGGCTGGCAGCATTTATTTTTTGTCTCTTGTCTTCTGCGCATCTTCGGCCGCTCTGCAAGTTGTCGCGGCAGAGTCGAGCTGCCCATCTCGTGCATGAAACGTTGTAGCTTGTTCAGTTCCACGGCATGACGGAAAGGATTTCACTCGGCTTCGTCTGGTGCAGGCTTTGGACAGCATGCCTCAGCGCTCGAAGCGGAACAGTGTCCGTGGAGGCAGCTAGGAAGCTTGAAGCCCGTTTTTGCAGCATGCTGCATTTTGCCAGGACACGTATTGCGTGGCTATGGCAGAGCGCCCATTTGCAGGAGATGCTGGCGATGATCTTTGGGCTGCGTCCGTAATGCAGATTGGATTCCTTCGTCCGTGCACATGAGCTGCAGCGCGATGCACATAAATGCAGCTTTGTATCCGCGCTCTCGACATGTCTCGTGAAAAAGTGAGGGCGGCGGCAAGATTATTCTGCAGTGCACCCTCGCGGACTCCGAAATATCTCTTTCTTGCCCCCGTGTTTGCTTTATCCTCCGAGTAAGCTTTGATGGTAGCGAGCGAATGCTGCACTCTCGGGCCAAGCTAGGCGGCCCACTTCTCGTCACACTGACATTCTTCTGCTTGCCAGGGCTTGCAGACTACTTTGGCGAAGTTGATGCACGGGATCTTCGCCTTCTCACAGCTCCAGTGGCGTCTGAAGCTAGCTCGAAAGTCTCTGCTGCCGTCGAGGGGCTTTGACCAAGGTGTCGTAGCAGCTCAGTGGATTTATAGTTCCTGCCACTTGCCGAAGGGCATCCCTCGGAACCAGCTCGCATAGCAACGAGACTCCTGTATTCGCCAGCGGCTGTGGCCGACTCTCGTCGGGAGGCGCCCTGGGAGCCCACCATCTCTGGCTTCTGACCAAGCCTGCAAAACGGTGCATCCTCGAGCCTCCAAAGAGTGGGCACCCCCAAAGCTGCCTTGAACAGCTCCGTCGGACGAGATGGCCAAGGAAGCGTCACGGCCTGTGCAAAGGGGGGGAAAAACGCTCCTCGAAGCAGCTCTGCCTGTACTGCCAAGGGACGACTGGATCCCTCGAGCGAGGTCGCCTCGTGCGGATTTGCGAATTCACGCAATCCCGACAGAAGAAGGATCAAATCTCCGGGCTCGACCTCCAGGCTCACACTTATCGGCAGGCACAGCAGCAGACTCCTCAGCATCCGGAATGCTCCAGAATCAGGGGAGACATATGCGGCACAAGCACCAGGGTCAAATCTTGCATCTTATTACAGTCGACAGAATAGTCGCGACAAGCTTCCAGCAGCAGCGCCGATCCTGCTAACTCGTGGCAGCAAGCTGCACGAATCTTCAGCTGATGTCACAGCCAACCCCCTAGCACCGATCTAGGTGAAATCGAGGCACCATACGACAGAGCTTGCCGCGCCACGGCGGCCCACCTGCACAAGTCTGGTTCAACGAGAACGAGAGATACAGAGGTGGCTGTGGCCCGGTGGCGCCTGTCGAGAGGCCTGCTAAGGAAAAGCACCATGGAGCGGAGCTCGAGCCAGTCGGCAAAGCCATGAAACAAACAGGCATGCAGCATGCACACAATCCCCCCTGCACAAGAAACTCATCGAAGCCTCTGCGAGATTCCTCACCTCCTGCAGAAAAGCACTGCAGGCTACCCTGGCAAGCCCGTGTTCTAGACTTCGGGTGGGCAATCCTGCAAGTCCTTTGCCAAGCGGAGTCTGTCAGATTCCTCACAAAAAAGCGGCCGATGTCATTGCTTGCACAGGCGGAGCACATTCAGCGGGGCGGGAGATGCTGCCTGGCAAGAGATCAGATCTTCCCGCAAGGTCTGGAGGCTTTCCTTCACATTCCGTGTCTGTGATCCGCTCCAGCAGTTTGCAAAGGTAGTCTGTGGCACGCCTCTGCACGCTTGCCTTCTGCAGCAATGGTCGTGCGCAAGATCTGGCCTTGGTCTGGGTGTGGTAAGAGTCGGAGCCTGGAGAGTCTGGGACGCCCACTCGCTGCGGAAAGCTCAGACCTGGCTGCGACGGACTAAGACCAGACACAAAAAGAACGGGCGATGGCCTGATGTTGTCAACGACGGGCTGCAGCTGCTCAACATCCTCAAGCCTGCACTCCACAGCGACCCCTTCACCGCCGCTTTGACCGCCTGCCGGCGTTGACCGCACCTGGAGGTCACCCGCTCGATGAAGGGCTCCAAGGCTCGAAGACCCCGCGCTGCAGCTTCGCCGTGCGACTGAGGCTGCTCTCCGAGCTTTTCTTGCTCTTGATGTGCACACGTACTGGTACTGCGGGCCTCAACATCCTGCAGTCGTGCCGAGATCTCGGACAATGCCTTACGAAGCGCACGGCATGTCGCAAGTGTCGCTCACATGATTACAGATACATGTTTTACATGCCGGGCTCTATTTGCTGTCCGTCTATCTATCTACCTAACCACCGGCCTGCCTACATCTGTCCACCCTATCCAGCCAGCCATGTAGGTATCCATTGAGTCAGTGAGTGAGAGAGAGAGACCGAGACCGAGACCGAGACAGAGACAGAGACAGAGACAGAGACAGAGACAGAGACAGAGACAGAGACAGAGAGGGAGAGAGAGAGAGAGGGAGAGGGAGAGAGAGACTCCGGAGGCCTGCTGGCTCTCTGCCGCCCGCTTTGACAGCTCGGCATCGACCTCGCGGTTACTTGCGAGACGGATCGAGACGGGTCCGTCGCAAACGCATCGCCTCTTGGCACTTCGTCTCGATCTCTGACGTAAACTTTTCATGGCCGCTGTCCAAGCGTTCCTGAGCACTGAGAGGCTCGGAGATTGCAGGGCGACATGGCTCCCTTGGTCTCGTGCTGACAGGCCGGACAAGCTGGCCTCTGCAGGACGCACGACTAGGAAGCCGGTGTGCAGCACGACTGAGAAGAAATGCAGCGAGCAACCGGGGCTGTTTGCGCCCCCACCACCACGCAAGTTCAGGTGAGACGGTCCAAGCTTCAGCCGAAGCTGAGTCGAAGAGCATATATCAAGAGGTGTTCGGGCCAGATTTCCAGAAGCCATCGACAACAGCCTACCTTCAACTGGCTCTGGTTGGCACTAGTTGTGGGTCACGAAGCATTTCCGGAACTTTTCAGGGTAGTCGGCCTCGCATCCAAGCCGCAAGAACACTGATGCACAGGGAAGAGAAGAGAGAACTGGAACAAGAGTGGGCCACAAGCATTGCTAAACCCATGCCTCATCACTTGCTCCAGCCTTGTAGCAGGCCTCGGCTTGCCAACGACCCCGACAATATCGAGCCGGCGTGAGCTGGCCGGAAGTCCGGAAGTTGAGAAACTATGCATGGACGTCCCGCTGCATCTGAAACCCTGCTGACTCAAAAAGACACTACAACTACAAACAGCGTCGAGACACTCCATCACCATTGTTCCATTTGCCTGGGGCAACCATCAACGCCGGAGCAGGCTTTCAAGGGGGCCACACCAAACAAAACACGACCCTAACTGCAGTCAAGCAGCAAAGATAGCCCACGGAGCCGGTCATCTCAAAGCCGTGTGCACCTCGAAACGGCGAAGCACGCCGCAGCCGTGCTTTTTGCCGCCTCTCTGGACGCTGGACGTCACAAGTACAAAGCTTGGCGCAGTCTGCTCGACTTCTTGTGCTGCAAACCTTCGTGATCAGTGCATGAAGCATCACCCGCGCACAAAAAGCTTCCAGAAACACATCCTTAACTCTGCAGCTGAGTTTCACCGGCTTTCCGGGACTTGCAATTTACCCCACATTCCTTAACCAAGGCAGCTGGGCATGGTATGGCATCCGTGAGAGAACTACGACGCAAACCGCGCCAGACAAGTCGCTGTTTCCGCCTGCACTCTGCATTCAGACTTGATCACCTTCTGTCCCGAGTAGTCCACCTCAAAGCTCACCTCAATAAGACAAGCGAGGAGAGCTGCGCAACAAAGCAGAGCTTCCTTTAGCTCCCCTGAGCTCCTGGCCCAGTCGTTGGGGCAGTAGGCGGAGCCACATTCGGCCTTGGATCGAACGCAGTCGCCCTGAAGAAGATCCGACCTCAGATGTTGGCATGAAAACCGGCTTCATGCCATGAGCAGCTTCTTCCCACTGTCGAGCAGCAACCCCGTGTTGTGCAGCACCATGTTTGAGCAGTCCATTGCTGCCAAATTGCCTCACTCGAGGTGCAACTGCACTTGTCGTCCAACCACACTGGAGACTGGCAGCTCCACACGCTTAAGGCGGCCAAGCAACTCGCATTGACCACCTGCACTGAAACAATCCGGTGACACGCGGCTCAATGTATGGCCTGCTCAGCAACGTGCCACACAAGTGCTGGCCTGCCGGATGTAAGAGTCCAGAAGTCTGACCGTCCCGTCTGCATCAGTCCTGATACATGCAGCATCTACTGGCATCTACCACGGCACGCCCGGTTCCTGCATCGAACCCCTGTGGCAGGACACGCTTTCCTCGCATCAAACTCTGCACGCATGAGCTGGCGGGCCGGCAGCGAGCCTGCAAACATGCAAAACGCGTGTCGGTGTCAGGGCACTCTGATCACGGCAGAGATGCGGTGCATCTCGCCTTCCGCTGATGCGGCAGCAGCAGCCAGGGCCAGGGGGACGCAGCGCACCAGCATGGAACCCTGCAAAGGCTGGTGCCACATTCAGCACCACAGACCAAGACCTCTGCATAGACATTCCGACAAGGCAAACAAGCCTCGATTCCAGTCCGCTCCGCAGAAAAAACCTTCGTTGCGAGTTGAGAAGACGGGCAGCATGAAGACGCTGAGCCGCTGAAGGGCCGGTAAGTACTGGATCCGAGTTACAGCTCGCGGGAGCCTGCGGCTCCAGAGCTGAGGGGACCTGGGTTCGGCTTGAGCCGATAAGCTGCGAGGGAGACAAAACGGCCCAAGCATCAAGGAGCATCAAGTGGCCATCAGCTCTCTCTGTGCTGTCTTGAAATAGACTTCGGAAGCCTGGACCGAGGTCTGGAGGTCTTCAAAGCGCACAGACTGTGCCTCGGAGCCGAGCATATCTTGCCGTCACAACCTGCAGAGGCCACGGAGCCTCAAGGCGGCGCTGGGCGCCTTCAACTTGCGCACTGTCCTCACAAAGCACCCTCATCTCTGAAAACACCGAATCCGAAATCCGACCTTCCCAAAAGCTGTCCTGGTCCACTCGACGCTCTAGGTGGCTGAGCTGCTGTGCAAAAAGTTCCAGTCGAGCCTCCAGGCACTAGAGCCAGCATCTGCTGTTACAAGCCCCTCCTCTGTCTGCACTTCAGTCGCTGCAGCTTTTTCCGCGCACGTTGCCCCGTCGGCCGCCAGACGTCTCCCAGATGTCTCGCAGTGCATGCGAAGTTCAGCTTGGCTGATCGCCTTGCCCCAGCTGATGCCTGCAGGCACTGGTACCAAAGGCGAAAAAAATTATGCAGCACTGGAACTGGCCCTTAGAGTTCTTCACGTCCCAGGCGCAGGCCCACCGGAGACCTGTGCGAATATAGCTCCAGGTCATGGCTGAGCCAGTGCTCCTCATCAAGCGCGGCCCAGGTGTGAATGTGGCGACGTGCGGCTTTGAGTTGCTTACATGCACTTCTCTTTGCAGTCCTCGAAACACAGCATACGCACCCAAAGCTCCCCGAGATCAATTTCCGTGCCCAGCATTTCGCAGCTCTGCCAACTGGACTGTCTCGCAACCTCGCAAAGATTTGGACTCGAGACTGCTCACATTCCGGCATATGGCCGGTCCACCGATACGTGAAAGGCTTCAGCATGGAGTTGTCTGGTAGGCTTCATGGTTTGCAGTGTAAGAGGCACAGGGCCAGCCTGCTCACAAGTACTCACTAGGCCGGGCTATCTCCGAGATGTCCCCAGAAGCCGGGTGAGGTCTCCCAAGTGGCAACTTCTTCCTTGGCACTCCTGGATCTCCTTTGTGCAACTTCTGCCCATCGTCATCAGTATGTCCTGTGTGTCCTGCAATTGACCCTCTCCTTCTGCTACTATTTCCTTGCTTCTGCTTCTTCTTCTTCTTCGTTCCCGCTGGTTGAGACCCAAGTCTCGTGAACAGAGCGACAAGGTAGTACCGGGCAAGCCCGCAGGAAAAGAAACAACCAAACTGTACCGTTCCATACGAAGCTCAGCAGCAGAAGTGATAGCGCGACGGCGCTTCGCTGGCGGCAGAGGCAGCACGGAAGGTCTTCGCTCCATTTGGCAGGTGCCTCAATAATGTCAACGATGCACATCTGCGTCTTTGCATGAAACAGCCGCGACAGCGAGCCTCCGGCTCGGGACAGCGGAGCCCACGGCTCGACGTCCATGTGTTCCGGAACCTTACTGTACAGGGTAGAAGACTCCAGCATGTGATACTTGCATCGCTGTAGCCTGGGCAGTGTCTGTGTCTCACAGCCAGTGGAAAATATGGGCCTGAGGGTCTGCAAGATGTGGTGCCATCTGCCGGCACAAGTTGTACATCATGTCGTCAGCAGGAAACTTGGTGAAGAGTCGACTCGGTATATCTTTTGTTGTTGGCTTTGGGCTCTGTGGCAGAAAGATTCTGCCATTGTCTTCTGCATTGGGGTGCATCCCTCGCCGTTGCACATGTAGCCCCGTTGCAGCGGGTGAGGCTGATCGTCCAAAGTCCATGTCTGAGCCGTGATGCAGCAAGATGCAGCAATCTTCAACGAGAAGTGATCAAGCCATGCACTTGTTTGTGAATGGAACGCGAACTTGCTTTTAGCTGGCGGCCTCCTGCGAATGGTGCCAACCCGACAAGAACTGCTGCAGAGCCTGGCCTTGCATCCAAGGCCGTGGGGAAAAAAATAACTTTTCGTTTCGAGGCCCGGGCTCTCCTCGGTCTGTGCCATCAAAGAGCGCCGCTCGGCTTCTTGGCTTCGCTGAAGCGCCGCCCTCTGACAGGTTTGATACCACTAAACATAAGCTGCCGGGCAGGCAAGCATATGGACTGTCAATCGGACTTTACACAGGCTGCCTCGCGTACACTGTGCGAACGGTGCACACGATCAATTTCAGTCACCCGCTGGTGGAACGACCCTCAACAGTGCACAAACGATTGAAACAGTACAGCCAGAGGTGGCTTAGGCAAGCTGTCTCAACAAGAAGCCTGAAACAGCCACTGGAGCCCTTGCAAACGAAAGTCGTGACAGAATCCCTCGCACCTCTCGGCTTCCTCGGCTGCCCTCCTGCTTGCCGCAGCCTCCACCACATCAAGGGCTTCGGGCGTTAAGGATTTTGCATCTTTGGATGGCCGCAAGGGGTCTCTTTAGGTCTTGCAGCCTCATCTGCTCGCCCGCGAGAGAGACGTCCCGCCAACACCTCCCGCACAAACCAAACCAAGGACGGGGAGACCGCTCAGCTGTCGCCCCTCAAGCGCGTCAGGCCTCGAGCTCTCGCTGCCACTCCCAGAGGCCACCTTTGAGTCACGGCACGGCACTGCTCCCTCTCAGATCCTTGATAACACAAGAGCTGACACGCTTTGTCGTATCAGCCAGCTGCCAGATGATATTACAGTGAGTGCAAGAAGCTAACTGCCAATTATCAGAGTCCAGTAGCCTTCAAAAGCCCTCTGTTGAAGGGATGGCTGCCGACTCAGGACATGCCAGCACGGGACAGGTCAGAGAGTGCACGGCCATTGGGCCAAGCTGCTAAGGAGACTCCAGTACGCGACTATCTCGGCTGCTCGAGATGCGGACGTCAAAACGACGCCTTCGAGTCGCCGTGTGGACCCAAAAGCGAGGCGATCGCACGTCAGGTTACTCCATAGAAGGGTTGACGAATTGCCCAGTTGCATGCTTGACGCCCTTCAACTGCTGCAAGACTTTGAGCACCTTGAGAAGCGTCGCAGATCCGAAGCAAGGGAACCGATTCGCTGAGTCCTGGCCGCTGGCCTTTGCAGCTGTTTCCTCTACACCACCATTCGTGGTGTCCAGAACCGTCCAATGAGGACCCTTCCTGCGCTCGGACAGAGCCAGTTCTCAGAGCACAGCAAAGCGAGCTGCATCCGAGCTGCCGCATGTAGAAGGTCTGCAGCCAGAGCACCTGTCAAGGATTGCACCAACTTAGGAACTCCACTTTCTGCTTCGGCTCCGCGGGCCTCCTTCTTGCAGTTCTCCATCGAGGCATACCTCAAAGTCACGGGGCTCCGGACAACCCGAACAGAGACGCGAGATCTCATCCATGCATCCAGTCATTCATCCCTATCTATCAATCATAAACCCTTCCTATACCCTTCTATAAACCCTACGATGAAGCCCTTCTATAAAACCTTTTAGACGACCCTCTCCTGCATCTGAAAATCATTGTTTAAACCCTTCTATAAATCCTTCTATAACACAGGCTCTACCCAGCCTTTTATAAAACAACTTTGTATAAAGCCGTCTTTACATGCTTCTGGAAATGCTTCTAACACACCTATGATGAGTCCCCACGTGCATTGGCCGGATTTAAGAGCAGTACTGGCGGGAATCAGGAGCACGGCTGAAATGCTTGCCCATAGGAGACACGACCAAACTTTATCACCAAAGTACTTCCGATAGTTCACGCATTGCCGACGCGTTGCGGTTCCAGGATAGTTCACCCATTTCTCAGCCAACAGCACCACGGCACCACACGTGCAGGGTTGTCATGACGATTCGAAATTGGAACTTACAATGGATCGTGATCGGACTGACCGGAAGATGCTGACACGCCGCGTCCACCGAAATGAATGGTTGTCAATGTTCGGTCACGGCCCCACGCACACAGCGCTATTTTTCCATGCATGGCGACTCCTGCTAATGAGATATGCAACCTCACGACAACCTGAAGGCCGACCAACCTCACGCAAACCTGAGGGCCAATCTCTCGAAGACCTTACATCATGCCATGCAACCTCACGACTATCGATCCAAGAGGCACCTTCACAAACCAGCTCCACTGAAACACCCCTTCGCCACGCCTTCGGGAATAAAAAGCCAAGCAGCTTCGACTCCTCCCTCCCGTAGTCTTTCCTTGCATCACGCGAGGACAAACACCCTCGAATCCTGACCCCTGCAGACCCCGCCTTAACCTGACTGTCTGCGTACGAGCCAAGCTGAAAAGCAGGGACAGTTTCGATAACAATGAGAATACAGCAGTGGAAAAGCCTCTAGCTTGCGAAAAGTCTAGCAGAGATTGAAATGTGGATGCGATGGTAGTAGAAGCACGGCACGATGACAGAGAAAACTGACAAACCCACCGGCATTCAGGAGCCGCACACTTCGTCAAGTCAAGATACATGCGGGCCGAGCGGACAGCATGCAAACGTTGAGCCTGGATTGTCAGCGCGACACATTTGTGCCTTGGCTGGCGGCAGTTGCATGCCAGCAAGAACTGCAGAGTGCCTGGCTGTAGCTCTGTCGACGTGTTGCTGAATAGCTGGATCAAACAGATGTTTCGGTGGATCTTCGCCCGGAATAACGGGATAGTTTGCCACTTTGAAACCTCGCTGGGCCAGGAAGAACCTCAGTTTGGACATAGCCTGCACAAGAGAGATGCGAAATGGATAGACTGGGGCCCTGTCGCTAGTGGTGTTTTGCCTGCGCGAGAAAGGCCGATAAGAATAATATCCTCGATCCGCAGAGCAACGTGGATCACACACCAGCGGTGCATGTGAGACGTCTCAGCGTGTCGCTAAGCTCGGGTCGGCTTCGGACCACAGCTCTGGGTGCATACCGTCATCAAGCTTGCGGGTGAACTCAATGGCCTTCCAAGCAAAAATTAGCCTCTGAACATGCGCAGCAAGACGCGAGCCTCCACCATGTTGATGCAATCCTCCGACAGCCGTGAGCGCAGTGCAGAGCGCACCTCTCGAGTGTCAGGGCCGTTCCACCAGAGGCTGGTCAGATTTCAGCAGCCTCGGATTTCCTGGGGATGCCCAGCAACTCCTCCATGGATGCCTGCGCCAGGGACAATCCACACAGGAACAAGGGAAAGCTTGCGACTCGTCTCCCTCTTCCCGCCAGCAGTGGCTCGTAGAGGTCCACCGCACGAAGCCTGCTAACTTGGGCAGCGGGACCCGTTTCGGCAAAACTTCAGAGCCCCAGCAATTCCAGCGCCAGCCTTAAGCAAAAACTGACAGGGTACTCAATCCAAGAGACTCATTCTCTCCAGGCTTTGTCGGTCTCTGCAGTTCCTCGATGATGGCTTGGCGAGGCTCTTCGCGCATCAACGTATAGACAACCAGCGCATTTTCCTCCCTAGCTCGCCGTGTGATCTCGAGTATCTCAGGTTTATACCGAATGTATGGAAAGGTGGTCGTGCCGACACTCTGACAGTTGCTCCGATATCTGTACTCGAACTGCTTCAGGGCCAGGGTCACAGCGCCTCCTGCAGAATAGCCGGAGCCGTCCGAAACCGCAAAGATCGCAGCTGGTTCTTCATCCATCTGGTCAGGATCGACCTCGCAGCCGGGATCGTCGTCTGTGTTCGCAAGCTTGTCGATGATGCTGAAGAAGTCCTCTCGGCAGAGCTGCCAAACTGTTGCGGGTTGTTTTCCTCGAACGCAAACCGATTCCATGCAGGTCCGATCATAAAAAAGGCCCAGCTCTCCAATGTAACTTCCTGTTCCTAACGTCGTTGCTTCGATTTCTTCCTCGTCGTCCTCTTGGAGGCGCTTGAAGACGCTGAGCTCTCCACTTTCCACGACATACACAGCATCCACAGGCTCACCCCTCCTAAATATGTGCGTGCCCGGCTCCAGCTCCATCCGTGTCATGCTATCCAAAATTTGCTGGAGAGAGTCTTCGGGCAAAGCTTGGAGCACTGGCATCGTACGGTTCTCTCGCAGGCATTGCCGGATGGCCTCACGGGCCTCACGCCCGCTTGTGGAGGCCATCACTACTTTGGGCAACTTGTGCTTGCCTTGCGTGCGTGCGCCTGGGCATCTTGACCGGAGCCTTCCGGGTGACCGGATCCGTGACGAGCCGAGCGCACCGGCGCCAGCGCCGAGAAGGACCGCCAAGGCACTCTTAGATCCCGCCTCGGAGACTTGCTTTCGATGTGCACTGGCTCTGCATGCAAAGCGCGGCTGGCTTGCGGCGAGCCTGTGCCCAGCGCGCACAAGAAATGCGGTAGCCGGATCCATCATGTTAAAACTGGCTGCTGCCATGCTTACTCTAGATGCACCTGCGCAGATGCATCTTCACGTTCATGGGCACATACCTCGTACCCTAATGAAGGAAAGTAGCATGAGACGTTGAAACGTAGCTCGTGTCCAGTCATAAGGTAGACATGGTACATGTATCTGTGCCAAAGGATCAACGGATGTTGCACCAGCATGTGTCAGCTCTGAAGCGAGTCCGGCAATGCGGCCAATGCGGCTGGGGCGGCGGCTCAAGCTGCCTGTTCCAGTGGTGGTCGGCGCAACCTTCGATGACCAAGGGAACACACCAGGGCAAGCTGCGCATATGTCGGAAACAAAGACGCCAAGCGCACCTCCATGATGGACTTCGGCTCCAGAGCAGTTTAGCAAACTTACGATGCTGCGTGCAAAGCTGCACAAGTGGAGGCAGCTTGTGTAGATTGCGTGATCGTGACATTGAAGGAGCACAAACTTGCTTTCTCTTCTTCACAGGGCAATGCTTTGGCCCAACATGCTCCCAGAGTTCAAGTCCAGTTCGATGGCCCCCGCACTCAACATGGCTCATGATGAAAATCGACCACGAGAGTTTCAGTCTTTGAGGAGCTCCGGGTCCCGAACTTTCCGCCGCCTCGGAGTTTGCTCAGTGGGGCCAAGACTTGCCCTGAAGCCCTTGGTCCACTTGGCACACTGGTCTTACGCCTCTGCAGTTAGGAAGCCGGGATGTAAATGAGCGGATTGGTACCCGTTGACTCTGATCACCGCACGCGTAGCCTCCCTTGCACTTCGTGCCCGTGCCTTCCTGCGACCGACGTCGCCGTGCCCTGTCGCTCCTGCAGATGTTGTCGTGGGATGGTTTGGAACAAGTATTTAGGTGAAAACTAAGTGTTTTTTGTAAAAAATGGATTGAAAAAGGTGAACTGGACTTTTCGTGCGCCGGTGAGAAGTGATTTCACAAAAATGATGTGGGGCGTTCGCAAAAGTGACATGGCTACTCGAAAAACTGATCTGGAAATGATCCGGGCTGCTCGCAGAAGTGATTTGAAAAATGATTTGCACCTGATTTGAAGTGAATCGAAAGACGATTGCAACGTGATTTCCTTGCACTGCGGACATACTTTGAACAGTGATTTGCGGGTCGAAAAAGCAATTTCAAAGTGGTTTCAGGCTTGTTCAAAGTGATTTTGGAGTTGCACGTTGGATGTCCGAGGATTTGCATACTTTTCAAGGATTCATTAAGGCTTGCTTCAGTGACTCTATGGCCTCGATGGACGATAGTGACGCTGAATCCTTGACAAGGTGAACTCTTAAGAAAGGGAAAACCTTTGGACAGTTAGTAGGCACCACCACAATCACGTTTAATAACTTTGAAATCGCTGTTGACACCCCAAATCATTGTGAAAACACTTTTGCAAACTTCAAATCGTTTTGACATTGTTTTCACTGTGTTGAAGTGTGTACGATCACTTCGATTTCATTTTTCGCCCGGCCAACTTTCACTTTTCAGTTTCCCAAATCATTTTCAAAGCACTTCTGAAAAAACACTTTTCAGGACAGTTGAAAACAGTTTTCCGGAACCCGGACTTTAAAATAACAAAACTGAATTGACTTTTCCAATGGTTGCCACTCAAGGCAAAAAGGGTTGTTGGCTGAGGAGGGGGAGCTGCCAGGGGAAAAGGCCTTTTTACGTCGCTCCCTGTGCGGAGGATCCTGGCCCGTCAAGGGTTGGGTGTCATGAATGCCAGGGTACCCCTCTTGCCTTGTGCGTGGCGCATTGCTTACACTTCGGGCGACCGTGCCCATCAAACCCATCCCACCAACCACCCCCTTTTTCACCACCTGGAGCAAATGCAGGCAAGGGAATCCGGGACTCGAAAAAATCCACAAAAAGGGGGATGTAAATGCGGATATGTTGAAAACAAATCCACAATATGTTTCATATGAAATTGCAGACAGCTCTCAACGTTCGGACATGTGGCAACTGACATAACTGCAAGCGGAAGCGCACCAATGTTTTGTCCATGAGTGGATCGGCATTTCCATTCGGCGAAAGACACATCTCGAGAGCATCATGCCGCAGCGCCTTTGGCAAAAGACTGCCCACCGAGTTTTCGTTATCAAATTTTCATAACTCGCAAAAGTAGAAAGTCACCACCTTTTGCACGCAACAAAAGAAATGCACAAAGTGCATCAAAGCACATGGATTTGAAAAGGCACACACACTAACAGAACAAGTCGCGAACGCGTGCGTGCCCATCAAATCCATCGAGTTTGGGATTTCCTAGTGAAGAGCGGATTTCCACCAAGACGGTACTCCTCTCCACTCGGGATTTTCTAGTGAAGGAACTCAAGAAGCCAGGAATCCAGATTGCCCACCCATCCCTTGACCAGTTCTTGTTGCAGATCTAAGAATCCAGTGTGATTGCAATCGGCAGCTCGACATGTCTACGCTCCGGACCACTGGTTTTAGTCTCGTGCAAGATGGCCTGGCCCCGGCATCTCCTGTACAATCTGGCATTCATTGAAGTGCCTCATACGGGCCATCCAGCAGCCCAAGAACGTATCCTGAGGTCTGGTCGATCGCCTCTTGGTTCCTCAGGTGGAACCAGCTCTTTATCGGCCGCTTCATCTTCCTTTCCGACTCCTGAAGAATCGGATCCGCGCCGTCCAAGACTCCAGTGATCTATAGGCGTCGCTCCCCTCAGGCCGCCACCTCCCCAATGCATCCCTGTCTGGAATCCAGACCGAAGCATCAGGATGGTGGACAGAGTCGCTCTCTCGCTGTGTTCCGTCAACATCTCGACCAACTCATGCGGAACTGTAGCCCTCTGCATCTACTAGGCACGGTTTACAGCTGTTGTACTGTGGAGGGTCCAAACCCTGTGGCGGGAGGTGTATG
>CAJNDV010034757.1:11625-28676 GCA_905221635.1 Symbiodinium sp. CCMP2456 | reverse complement strand
GTAGCTATAGCTAGATCTACTCATAACCCCAATTAAGGTACTTATAACCCTACTTACTAAGTCCCAAGATCTTCTAAGTAGGGTGTAACCCCGTGTCAAGCCGAAGCCTTGCAGGGCTTAGAGTCCCCTAAACCCTAAACCCTAAACCCTAAACGGCTTAGAGATGAAGTAGCGGAGGCCCGGTGGTCTTCGCAGGTAAGCAGTACTTCGGTTTTCCCTGAGAGCTCATATTCTGAGGCTTTTGGGCCCCAAGACCATGCTACGTAGGGCTTTTGGATGCTTTTGGGCTATTTTGAGCCTCAGGGTTTGGGGTATCGGCACCCTTTTTCGCCATGTCCACGCCTGCCTGCTGAATAAGCCCATAACTAAGTCCATGATGCTTGAATTCCGGCTTTGGAGTGGCAGTGCTGACTGACTGCGAGCCGCGACATCACTACGGTAACCAAAAAACAAGGACTACATTTAAGGGTGTGGGTACAAACCATCCTAAACCCTAAACCCTAAAATCCTAAACTCGACATAGCAGAATGTATGGCCTCATAACAATACCTGACCTAATGTAGAGGCCTTAATCATTAGAATCGGGTCTTGTGGTATATTATACTATTATGCTACTAAGGAGTCGAACCCCCAAAAGATAGTATAGGTAATTATTGAGGCCCCTATAGTAGGACCCTTTGTTGACAAGGGTAGTTCTCTAAATGAGGGCACCTTCTCGGGTCCTTTTTGCAGGGGTGACGTACTATATTGGGGGCTTACAACGGAACCATGATTTAGAGAACTACCCACATTGCCTGTCGGCCAAGGAGCTCGCATCATTCTAGAAAGGCTCATGGTCGAAGGCACGGCAAAGGGACGGCGGAATCAAAACTCGGTCTACTGAGAGCCAAATGCAGCGGGTAGGGTTACCAGCTTAGGTTTAGGGTTTCGGGGTTTAGGGTTAGGGTGTTGCTGTTGGCGGTTATACTGAGAAATGTGGAAATTGTATGGCTATGACAATGCAGGTAATTAGCCATCGGGAGCACTGTTTGTCTAATGCTGAGGCTGAAAGTGGTAGTGACAACCTAAACCCTAAATCCTAAACCCCAAACCCTAAACCAAGGATGACCACAGTTCCTCATGATGCCGCCTAAAATCAAAATCGTTGTTGACAACAACAAGCAGATTGCAACTACAACCGTCATTGCTACTGTGACTCTTGCCACTATCAGACAACTCTATGATGAAATTTAACCTTGTTGGTTAATGTGGGGGCCTTAATAATCATAATAAGGCTTCGGGGCCCATTGTACTATAACTATAAGAAGGACCCCTCAACATAGTATAGGTAATTATTTAGGCCCCTATAGTAGGGTGCGTGGAGGCGTGCACCAAGGCTTCAGTGGCTTGGTTGCTCGCAGGTTTACGATTTCGGGCCTAAGTCCGGGAAGGTAAACGAAGCCCTAGGGTTTAGGGTTTAGGGTTTAGGGTTTAGGGTTTAGGGTTTAGGGTTTAGGGTTTAGAAACTAATGAAACTACAGGTGGGGAGTTTAGGGTATGTAAGGCTTCTATGAGGTTTCTATAAGGTAGATAGAAATGTCCTAGACTAAACCCTACCCTTAAAAAACCTACCTCTTTAAGGACTTATATACGGAAATCATGAATAAAGAACTCTGCAAAGGCAAGTCATTCCGGGTCAAGGTGTTCCTAAACTTAAAACCCTAAACCCTACACCCTAAAACCCTAAAACCCTACACCCCAAAACCCTAAACCCTACACCCTACAAGCCTAAACTCAAAGCCCTACACAGAAAAGGAAGGCCCTCAAAGAAGGCAGCTTCGCCGGTCGTTCTTCTCTCTTTGTCAAAGGGACTTCGATCAGTGCAACCCTGACAATGTCTTTCTTAGGCCGGGCCCATACTTCCAACCTTGGATTTTAGGTTAGGAATTGTTGGTTAATCTCTTAGGGTTTAGGGTTTGGGGTTTTAAGTCGAGGACATTTTCAGGTGGGTAGTTACCGTTATGGGAGCCTTTATAGAAGGTCTACATACCTTATGGAAGCCTTTTTACCCCGCAATAGGAGCCTTGTAAGAAGCCTCTTTCCCTGAACTCCCCACCTGTAGTTTCCTTTAGTTCATCTCTGAGGCCCCTACCTTTCAGGCCAAAG
This sequence comes from Symbiodinium sp. CCMP2456, assembly GCA_905221635.1. Lineage (NCBI taxonomy): Eukaryota > Dinophyceae > Suessiales > Symbiodiniaceae > Symbiodinium > Symbiodinium sp. CCMP2456. The sequence goes on along the minus strand of CAJNDV010034757.1, from coordinate 26,531 downwards.
CAGACCTTATAGAAACCTTTAAGGAAACCTTAAAGGAACCGTCTAAAGGAACCCTTTAAAGGAACCCCTAAACCCTAAACCCTGAACCCTTGAAAGGACCCCTCTAAAGGAACCCTTTAAAGGACCCCCTAAACCCTAAACCCTATAAACCCTATAAACCCTATAAACCCTATAAACCCTATAAACCCTGAAAGCCCTGAATCCTAAACCCTAAACCCTAGAACCCTCTAAAGGAGCCCTCAACCTCTCACCACTCCTGGCCAGCTCCAGCGCTGCCTCCGGCGTCATCACGCCGCCTGGCTCCGGACCCAGAGAGCCCAAGACCCTTTCCTTGAGAACCCAGGGTCCTTGTTTAGGGTTTCGGGTTTAAGGGTTTAGGGGTTGAAGGGTTTAGGGTTTAGGGCTTAAGGGTTTAGGGTTTAAGGGTTGGCTTATAATAAGAACCTACAAAAAAGTGGGTTTGGGGTTCTTAAGGTTGAGGGTTTAGGGTTTAGGGTTTAGGGTTTAGGGTTTAGGGTTTAGGGTTTAGGGTTTAGGGTTTAGGGTTTAGGGACTATAGGGTTGAAGGGTTTATTGACTGGGCTTTGAAGCAACCAGGGGAAAAAAGATATAGACTTTTAGTTGTTAATGGTTCCTGTAAGGAACAAGTCCCAAAAGAATAGTATTAAAGCATGGTACTCCAAAGCCCAGTTGAGTAAGAAATCCAGGGTCGAAGGGTTGAAGGGTTTAGGGGTTTAGGGTTTAGGGTTTGGGGTTTGGGGTTTAGGGGTTTACGGGCTAAGGGTTGAAGGGTTTAGGGTTTCGGGTTTAAGGGTATGGGTTTAAGGGTTTAGGGTTTAAGGGTTTTAGGGGTTTAGGATTTTGGGTTTAGGGGTTTAGGGTTTAGGGTTTAGGTTTGGGGTTTATGGTTTAAGGGTTTAGGGTTTAATGGAATAGAGCTTAAGTCGTACCCTGAGGCTGAACAGACAGACAAGCAGAGAAATGGACAGTCAGATAGACACCAGAAACTAAACCAACGGACAGAAAGAGAGAGAGAGAGAGCGCTCTATTCCGGTTTACACTTTGAGCCGTCTATATATATATATATATCATATTCGTTTGAGCAGTGGTACCATGTGCCAATTTCAGTCACATCTAAAAAGGTGTACGGATTTGAGGGATTTTTTGGGTGTGCTCGTTGTGTGCTTTCTTGCTACAAACTAATTTACGGAAACGTGCAAAGCCGTGGTGCGCAGCCTACTATGCAGCTCTTGTTGCAAAACACTTCGCGGTACTTGGCTTCTCCACTGTACAAATACACAGGGCAACTCACTACGTGTAGTAGTTCTCGATGACCTCCTTGTTCATGCCGTTCTGGCTACTGGTAGCCTCTGCGTTCTCCCCAGGTGCCCCTTACTGGCCACGTCTTCTTCCACTTTCCGTCTTCCCAGACCCAGCATTCTCTGGTGCTGTAGTCTCAGTACTCTTGGTCTTTGTACTGGTCTGGTTCGTGCTGCGTCTCTGGCGCCGTCGTCTCTGGCTGCACGTCTGTTGTGCCACCTTCTTGCTCTAACAGCTTTTTATTTGTACAGCAAAGAGTGTAGCATTAGCAGGTAGGTACAGTATCAAGCAGTATCACCAGAGGAAGGCTAGGTTCAAGGGCCAGAAGAGGCAAGAAGCCTGAGTGCCAAAAGACAACGCCAAGACGCCGACCTCAAAAGAACTAATCCCAGAAGAACGAGGCACTGCAACTTTCACGCGGATGTCTTAAACCCTAGTTTAGGAGCCTAAATCTAAACGATTAGACTGTCTTTTTGGAAGGGGGGTATATTATGCCGTCCTTGTATGTTTATAGTAAAGAACTCAAGCGGATGCGGTGTGTAATGATTAGGCTTCTCTACTCACCCTGCCCGGACATCTGCTACTCTTTTCTTTGAGGTTTTCGGTTGCAGGAAACCAGGCTCCTTCAACCTAATATAGGGGCCTCAATAATTAGAATAGGGTTTTGAGCTCCGTGCTACTATAATTATAGAAATTAACATTAAAGAATTATATTGGTAATTATTTAGGCTTTCATATTAGGGGCTGTGGGGTTTAGGGGTCAGTGAAAAATCTAAGATCTAGGTCCCACGGTTTAGGGTCTAGGGTTTTTAAACCCCTAAACCCTAAACCCTGAATTAAGGGGTATACCCTAAACCCTAAACCCTAAACCCTAAACCCTAAACCCTAAACCCTTAAAGGGGTATTTGGATCTCTGGGTCTCCACGTAATTGTACAGAAGAGGCTACCTTTTCGGGGCTACTACTAGGGTTTAGGGTTTAGGGTTGTTTTTTTTTTAAGGGCTCTTTTCCGTCTGCTCGAAGTCTGAGCTCAAGAATCCTCTTTCGAGGAGAGCTGTACGTGCAATTGTTACACATACGACAAACAAAACGAAAGCCCCGACTCAGAAATTCTCTTGGTGCCCAAACTCAGTGCTTCGTGTACTCTACCATGTCATTCCGTGCTCGCCACGTCATTGCCCTGTCCCTGCATCCTGACAGATGTACTCGTGGTAGTACGTCCTCCACCCAGAAGCTGTTGTGTGTTTTCCTCTCCCTCACCATCCACTGCCATCTGTGCCTCCATGAGCTCAAGAAGATCACCACCACCTATGGAGACAACCTCAGCATCCGAGATGGTACCCCGTCGCCACCTATCATAGAGTCGTTCATAATCGCTGAACTCCAAGCCTTGCAAGCCTTGTACTCCTCCTCCAGATGCAACTGTCAGCTCCACATCCAACTGCGTGTCCTGGTCCTGCACATTTTTGGCCTCACCAGGTTCTTCTGGATCTCGCCTTTCAACAACCAGGTCATCTTCGGCCGGGGTCTCCGGTCCACCAGGGGGTGTGGGTGCTGCCACAGCCACAGTAGGTTCAGTTGTCTCTGGCTCCGGTTTGTCAGCAGGCAACTCAGGTGGAGATACACGAACTGTCTCGACGTCGTCCGGGCAATCCTCCCACTGAAGTTGTAGGTCGAGGCGTAGGCTAGGAAGAGCTCCTCCACGACCACAGGGCACCCTCAGCGACCTGGACACCCAGGGAGCCCCTACCTCCGAAGCTCCCCCAATTTCAAAGTGCAAGGCCGCCCGACGCCTCTTTTGAGGTGGTCCCTGCATCACCTCGTTCCACTCCCAGTCCTCCCACTGCTTGTACTGTTGAGCGGTCATGCGACTCTGGTTCACGTGGTCCTCCTGGAGTTTCGCGTAGTGCTGGTCATATTCATCCTCGTACTTCTCCTGTTCCATCTGTTGGTGCTCACGCAAGCGCCTTTCACGTTCCGCATCTTGCCTGGCCTCCGCTTCGTCACTCGCCAACTGTTCAATCTCCTTGTCCCCTGGCACGTCGCAACTTTCAACAGTTGTCGTTGGCATCGGGTCCGTGGATCCGGTTGCTGCATCAGACCCGGCTGCACCAAAGAGACGAGTCCACCATTGCAGTTGCCAAGCGATGTCACCCGCCATGATGTCACCACATGCAGGTTCCTGCATGCCTACCAGTAGGGCCTCAAGCTCTTCGCGCGCCGTGGCACTCACCCCACGGTCTCTGCTGAGCCTGGCGAGCATGCCCTCGGAGTTCGCCGTGCGAAGGGCAGCAGATTGGCTGGCCAGAGAGTCTTGTAGTGTTCGAAGACGAGCTAGCCAGTGTTCCCGGTCCTCCTGCGCACTTGCATGCATCGTGCCCTTGACAATGCCTGTCATCGTCCGCTGCATGAGGTGTGTGTCATCGCCTGCCTCCTCCTCGGCATCCTCTTCTTCTTCAACCGCCACGTCAACAAGGACCTCATTACGGTTGCGAGCATCACCCGCTTCGACACCACGTTCAAAGGCTTGTGTGACTTCCAGCATGAGCATTCGTATGAACCTGACGAAGGCGATGGTGAGCATGGTCCGGTCCGCGGCATCGTAGTTGGCCACCGTCTCCGTGATCATTTCGGTGGAGTGCTGGGGGAGCAGCGGGGAGCCGGCAGCAACGACATCGACATTATCTTCGAAACTTTCAGCATCCACCCCTAACAGGAACCTCCAGGCATCGACTGCCTGTGCCTCACGTAGTCTCTCGGAGCTGGTGCCTCTGTCGGGCCTGCTTGGTCGGGATCCCTCACTAGCCTCTCCCGGCCTTGATCCTGTGCTGGTCGGCCTCGGCGGAGGTGTCAACCTTCTGGTCTCCGTTGTCACACAAACTCTCTGCTTCGGTCTTGCTTTGGCTTTGGCTCGTCTTGGACTGGTACGCGGGCTACGAGATCTTGTCAGCCATCTTGGGTGGACCCCGGTGGTGGCACCCTGTCACCACCCCAGTCGTCCCAGTCGCCTCCTCGCCAATCGTCTCTTGGTCTGGAGTCATCCCGCCCTCCACGCCTGGTCCTTCTTCCAGTGTCCATGAGACCCGTGTCATCAGTGTCCTGGGTGCCCTCCGCGGTTCGGCGCGGCCCCGGGAATCGTCTCTGTGGCGTGCGAGATCGCGACCAGTCCAGTCGCCTTCGTTCCCTTGCCTCATCAGCATACATCTCAGCAGGGCAGCGGCAGTCCACATGGCCATCTTCCGTCAGGTCCCGCTCGAGCTCCCGATTCCATACCGCGATCGGGCACACCTGACGGAACCAATGATGACGTAGAAGGTCGATCGCATCAAGGCTCCAAGTCGTCAGGTCCTGTTGTGTCGGGGGCCCATCACGTGGAACTTCCCATCGGAGCTCAGCTTCCTCTGTCATAGCTCGGCACACCCCATTAACCCACTTAAACGCGTCTCGGGCGAACCGGTCATCTTGCCGTCCATGTAGAGCTTGGACCAAGTGCCGGGATGCCTCATCTGCATCAGCCCCTCTGCGAATGAGTGCGAGTCCTTCCGCACGGATGTGTTGATACCAGAGCGGTCCATTCCCGATGATCTCCTCGTCAACCGCCTTGGCTGCCACCATCGCAAAGACAAAGGGTCTGACGGTCATCAAGGATGCGCCATCCCCACCATCTCCACCATCCCCATCATTTCCCTGGGTCCCCCCAGGTTCCCTTCTCGGTGACCTAGAGGAGGATCTCGGCCGTTGTGCATTTCCCGGGGCATAGCCATCATACCCCATCGCGGTCATATTCGCCGCCGTCGACCAAGACCCATTTGACCAGACATGCGAGGCGTGAAAAATACCGAAGGGAAGCTCCTCACTGACACCAGGGCCTCTGATGTGGCGCGGCAGCAGATTGCCGACGCTGCTAGATGCTTGCACAGGTGTTCGTTGAGCCCACCCTTCAATGACAAGTTCAACCCAGCTCTCCACGTCAACAAGGTCTCGGTCGTAGGCTGCATCCATCTCCTCGTCCATGTCGTCCAAGATGGTTCCCAAGGTCTCCCAGGCTGCCGACTGCACATTCGCCGGACAAGCTCGGCACCGTTCTCGCAGCCGGTTTCTTGCCTCTCTGCCAAAACCATCGGCCCTCAGCCGAATGTAGAGCTGCCTCACTCTTCGCAGCCATTGGTCCTCGTTCTCACTGGGAGCTTGCTGTGCTGTCACCGGGGTAGTAGTCGTACTCGTGCCACCGTAGTAAATCCCTCTCAGGCACTCGTGTATCGCCTGAGCCCATTGGAAGAAGACCGGGGGCGTGGTGTCCTGCGATGTGCCTGTGCACCCGGGGATGCCAAAGCTGAACTCAAGCATGACCTCGACCCCCCAGGATCGAAATTCCTCGTCGTCAGCAGCCTGTATCTGGGCCAAAGCCATTCGGACTGCCAGATCCACCACCCTGCCTTCTTCAAACCAGCTCCAGAAGATTTCCTGAAGTGAGTCCCAATCCGACCTCAGGATTTGCGAGGCCTCTCCTTGGAAAAACATGACGTTGGCCACCTCCACTGTTTCCGGTTCTGACTCCACCGCAGTGTCCCAGTCAATTGGGATGGGCATTCTCGCCCCGGGTCCCCAATTCATCCCGTTCATCATGTCCCTGGTCGTGTTCGTGAGCTCTCCCCGGGGGTCCTGCTCCCGCACACCGCATTCACAGTCCGGGGAATCATTATGAGGAGGAAGTACAGCTCCCATAGTTGGTACTGGGTCGAGGATAGGGTGCTCCCACTCCAAATGCGAGACTTCAGCCTTGCGCGATGCCATCTCCATTGGCTCCGTCGCTGTGCTCACGTTGTCCGCCGCTTCGCAGAAAACATGCGGGGCAATGGTTGGCGCCTCGGCTCGCCATCTCATCAGATCCTCCGTATCCCTGATCGTGTAGTTGGGCTCCACATGGAGGTTCAGCACTCGCACACCGCATTCACCGTCCGGAGAATCGCTACGAGGTAGGTGTGCTGCGCTTCGCAAAAGCACTGAGTTATGGAAAGGGCCATCCTTTGGGCGCCCGAAGGCACAGATGACCACCGCCGCCAAGGCGGCAAAATACGGCATATATGGAAAAGTCATGTGGAGTTTGCTCTCAGAGCATGGGCGAGAGTAACTAGGGCTACTTCAATCGCTGCGAGTCCGGCCATGCAAGACAGCTTTCACGAGACAGCGACAGCATAGACCCGGCTACCACAAAACACTCAAAACGAGGCGCCCCTGTACAGCCCCAAAAACCGAATTACTTTGTCCGGTGTATGAGCCCTCCTAGTTCCCATTCTCAATCGTCGGTTGTCTGCCCGATGCCCACGGTAGGTCCTCCCTGGTGATCCATCTCTGTTCCGCATTCCTCCAAGCAACCCTGTCCTGCGCAACCCTTCGCCATTCACCCTCGACTGCATCGTTCATCTTGGCTTCGGTCATCATGAGCCTCGCGTAGTGGTGCACGTGTTTGATCCCCCACGGGTTGGCTTTCTCGTGGTCCCACCACTTTTTGGTCCGGAAGGAGTCAAACACCGAGCTCAAAGCTGGATGATCCCGATGCACCCCTCTCGCCCGATGCCCCGAATAGCGCCAATAATTTCGCAACCATAGGGTAGACCATCTTTCCTCTCGTGACCGAAAGAGGGCTGCTCGCGCCACCCGCCATGCTCTGCGCCTGAAGGACCCCCAATCTTCCCCGGGTCCTCTGGAGATCCTCATCATCCACACTATGAGTTGCAGTTGGACCGAGTTTAGGTACCCCATTGCTCCGGAGTCCGGCGCCAAAGCGCCCAGACACCACATTGCAGCTTGGCCAGCCGTCCTTTGCATGGTAGAAATCCTTCTGCTTAGCCCCCCTTTTGATCTAAGGACGTGTTGGATCTCCCAGAACCTCCCTCTCGCCTTGGTGGCCAAAGCCGTAACCATTTCCATGGCCGTAACCCCCACATGGAACTGCAACCCCATCACCTCGAGGTGGGAAGAGCACTGTGACGACTGTCCCTCCACACAAATGGAGCGTGCACCTTTGCACCTAGGTCCACAGTACATCTGGCACTTGCTGATGTTGATGGTCAGGCCGTACATGCGCAGCTGCTTGGCATACTCTGCAAGCTTCCTTTCCATCCCTTGGACCCCTTTATTCCAAAGACAACCATCATCCATGTACAAACACTCCTCATCCTCCATCCCTTCGAAAAGCTTCTCTCGACTGCCCCATGAATTGGCGATTCGGGTTTCCTCGAGAGCAATTTCGGCGATGAAGCTGAACATGGATGGACTTTCCGTTGCCCCCTGCTTAATGCCCGAAGGCATCTGCAGCTGTGAAAGCCCCCACGGTGTTTGCAAGGTTCCTGTGATGTCCGTCATCAAGGCCGCCCAACACCCCAATTCTGCACACGGTCCCAACCGATCAGATAGCCGTGCTAGTAACACTGATCTGTCAATGCAATCGCATGCCTTGTTCAGATCTACCTTGACGGCACAGAGGGGGGAACCCCACTCCCTGGTCAGCTCGAACACTCTGTGGATGCAAAAAAGGTAGTCGGCTGTCTGCCTGCCAGGTGCTGCACACTGCGCCGGGGTACGAGGTGCTAGCGCCGATGCCGTCCTTGTGAGCAGCATTCTTGCGAACAGTTTCCCAACTGCGCTCCCCATGGCGATCGGGCGTAGTTGCTTGCATCTCGTCGGGAGTTCGACTTTCGGGATCAGGATAATCAGGGGCTCATTCCACGCCTTCGGCACAGCCTGACTCACGAGGGTACGGTTGAACCACTCCAGCATGTGCTCTTCCCCTCCAGGAACCCCCATCACCCCCACCAGGAGCTCCCGGGACGTCAGGTCACTCCCCACCGCCTTTTGGGACTTAAGCATGCTGAGTGCATCACGCATCTCCTCGAGTGTGAAGGCCCTGACCTCACCGGTGTACCTGTAGTCCTGACTGACTGGTTGATTTCCCTGGTAAACCCCCGCAAGGTGTTCATGTACAGCTCGGTGCGGATCCCCTTGTTGTGCCGAGGCAAAGGCATCATCCCATCCCGCGTGCCTCTTAGGCCTACACGACTTCAAGGCTTGCCAATCTCCCTCACTTGCCCTCTTCAACCGGTCTGCCTCCCATACCTTCCTGGCCTGTTTGCGCAAAGCTAAAGCTCTCTTCCATGTCTCCCTTGTCTTCATCAGCTTCGCTTGCTTAAAGGCACTCTTCACTTCCTCGGGATCCCTGTACCCCGTCCCTGGTCTGGGCTTGGTGCACTTCTTGGCCATGTCCTCGATGATCCTTTGGTTCATGTCACTGATCACCCCTGTATATCCGGTCCACACCCTGGGTCTGGTGTTACTTCTGGGAACCACTCTCTGCGTCCTCAATAAGAATCTTCCCTCCAAGAGTTCATGGTCTGACCCAATTGAATGGTAAGAATCCGCATGGATGTGCAACCCCTCTCTCCGAAGGCCTCGGCACAGCAGGTAGTCGATCTGCTTACCCTGTCTCCCAGCCTGCCTCGGTCGACTAGTTGGTGTCTCCCATTGCCCCCGTGCTGGTGGTACGAAATCAACCCCACTTTCGACCGAGTACCTGTAGAAGCTGTCTGCTTTGCCATCCTTCCCTGAGACCTCAACCCTTTCTCTCTCGGCCCACCATCTAAAGCTGCTGTTCAGGTCCGCTTGGAGGATAATCGCCCCAGCCTGCCTAGGCATTGCCTTGAAGTGGTACCATACCCCTCGTTGAGTGCTCCGTCTACTAATAACGTTCCACACCGTCGAGTCAAAAGCCACACCGGTCCCACGCCACATCCCTTCCGCTCTGTGAGTCACTAGCTTGAATCCCATCATGTTGTCAGAAGACCACCCTTGCTTTGCTCTGGGAACTTCCTGGATCAAAAGTAGGTCCCTTTTTCCAAGCCCACTGCCAGTGCACATCTCGATTGCCTTCGGCAAGGAGGAAAAATCAGCGCCACCAATGTTCCAACCGAACACCCTGAAGCTCGTGTCAGAGTTGTGCGGTCCGTCTTGTGCCAGCGACGCCGAAGATCAGAGGTTACTCTGGAAGACATCTTTGAGCTTTTGAAGAGGCATCTTTAGGTCCCGAGATAAAACCCCCAAGTCCACCCATGCCTTGGTCTCGTAGTCGTCCCTGACAAGAATCTCCGCCGGGTCCCCTCCCGGAGGAGGAGGGAGCGCAGAGCTCGCTGCAAGGTGAACTGCTGTCCAGACGTTGCCCTGGTTCCATTCTACCTCGAGGTCCGCGAGCTTGTCGGGATTCACTTCAGCCACACTCCTCTTAACCCAAGAAGCATGCGAACTGTGCAGCCGCTCTAGCTTCGACTTACTCCAGTTACACCAGAGATTTTTGCCCTGCTTCCCCATGACCTCCGATTCGGCAAAAGCCCTGACCACTTGCTGCATTCGGCCCCTCATGGTAGCGTAGCTTTCGCCACGTCGCTCTGCGAAAGAGGCCAAGGCCATGCTGCGCCGTACTCCAGTGGTAAAGGGAGCGGTGTCCATCATGTTCTGGACCCCCAAGGACTCGAGTGCCGACTTGAGCTCTGCCAACAGTTCCGCCCTGCGAGTATCGCGATTCCACCCTCCGAAGATAAGAGTCCTGGCCCGTCTTGCTTGGTCATCCGTGCCTCCTCGGTTGTCTTGCTGCACCGGTCCACCTTCAAGGAGGTGCAAGACTTTCTGCTCCAGCTCCCCCATCTTTTTCTCCATTTCAGCGACCTTGCAATCCGTTCGCCCAATCCGCTCCTCCACAATGCCCTCAAACCTGGTCACCGCCTTGGAGAGGGCGGACTCCTGTGCATGCATGAGCTGAGCCGTCTGCTGCGCCATCATGGCCTGAAGCTCACCGGCGGTAATCCCGCAGCCTCCATCCGCAGCTTCCTTGCGCGGTGCCTTCTGAGCACTAAGGTCCCCCTGGTCCTCCGGGACCGAGGTCTTCGATGCAAGATCGATCTGCCTCTTACTCATCCCAGCCATGCCCTTGCGGAGGCTCGCACCCTCGAGGAACCTCTAGGACTTCAGGACCCGCCAGCTCCGTCAACCTGCCGCGGATCACGCCCTCGTCGAACAAGAGACAAACGCCGCACAGCACCCCCTGAAAGGCAAGACAATCCCAGACCTTGAGCCAAAGGGTTTAGGGCTTGAGCCTTTAGGGTTTAGGGTTTAGGGTTTAGGGTTTAGGGTTTAGGGTTCCGAGAAGGGTCATCATAAGAGCTGCTGCAAGGTACTGTAAGGGTAATATATCATACTGCCCACATGTATTATGTGCTGTTAATTTTTCAGACATGCAATCGAAACCCTAAGCCCAAAAGCCCCAAGCCCCTGCACCGTAAACCCTCAGCCCATAAACCCTGAAACCCGTGCTTCCGATCCTGGCCGGCAGCAATCAGCCAACCAGCCTTGTCACAGCCCCCGCAAACCCTAAAACCTAAATTTCCCTAAATGCCCTAAACCCAAAACTCTTCAAATTTGCCCGGAGAGCTCGCTGTGCCGGGTCTAGGGGTTTAGGGTTTAGTGAGGGTCTTAAGTCACCTTAAAGCTCCCTCTAAGGCTTCGGGTTTAGGGTTTAGGTTTATTTACGTTTTACGGTTTTTGTTAGTTTAGGGTTTAGGGTCTAGGGTTTAGGTTAGTTTAGCGTTTACAGTTTAGGGTTAATTTACGGAACAGTTCATCGGGTCTCGGTCTTGGGCTTGCAGGGCTGAATCAGCAAACCCTGAACACTAAACCCTAAAAACCCTAAACCCTAAACCCTAAACCCCTAAACCCTAAACCCTAAACCCTAAACCCTAAACCCTAAACCCTAAACCCAGGGCTGAATCGCTGAGAGAACAGTTTGGTCAAGGACTCGACCATCCCCCGAAGATTGTAGAGGCCTTAATAGCTAGAATAGGGTTTTGGGGTATATTATACTATACTCGTTGGAGGCCTTTATAATTAGAAAAGGGTTTTGGTGTATTATATATCATACTATACGTATACTATACTTGTAATGAGGGACCCCCCAAAATAGTACCGGCAATTCTTAATGCTCCCGACTAATGCACTGCCGCAGCCTGTAGGAAGGAAGCTATGCGACATGGCCGTTTAGCGTAGGGTTTAGGGCTCAGGGCTCAGGGCTTAGACCCTAAACTCTAAACCCCTAAACCTCTATACCCTAAGCCCCTAAACCTTAAAATTAGGGTTGAGGGCTTAGGGAGTTGAATCCTTGAAGAGGTTGGGTGCCGGGGTTTGGGGAACATGCGGGCTACGGGGAAATGCACGGGACCTTGCTAAGAAATCCCTGGTTGTAAAAAACTCCAAGCATGGCTTAGGGTTTTGGGTGTAGGATCCATCAGTGGGACGCGAACAAGAATCGGCAAGTTCAGAGTCATTCTTCATCTGGGCTTTGAAGTAATCAGGGAGAAAAAAATACAGACTCTGTATTTTTTAATGATTCCTTTCAGGAACAGGGCCCCAAAAAAGTATTAAAGTATGGTACTCCAAAGCCCAGTCGTTTTTGGCCTGGAGGTTTACACCCTCCCCATGCTAATACATAAGCAACGCACTGAACCCCTCAAACCCCAAGACCTTCAACAGGATCGCAAAGTAGAGCCTAAACCCTGAACCCTTCAAGAATACGGAACCAACCCCCCCACCCACAAAAGGCACTTAAAGAACCCCAAAAGAATCCTTAGAGAACCCCGAACCCTAAACCCTAAACCCTAAACCGTACTGGTTAGATCCGAGGCACCGCAAACCTCCGGGCCCTTTTGCCTGCAAAGGCAAACAGCCGGTTACTGGGCTTTGGGGTTTAGGGTTTAGGGCGATCAGTCTGTACGGTTCCCTCGAGGCTTTTGAAGCTTTTGTGCGGAGTGTAATCTTGGCGGGGGCTCTTTATGGACACTTTCAGGATTGCGTTGGACTTCTTCAGTGGATGTTCAGAGCTTCAATTTTCGGTTTTCGGGCCGAGGGGCGTAGGGCAGTGGGCTTCGGCCCAAAACCCTGAGCCATCCTAAACCCGAAACTGCCCTAAACCCTAAAGGGGTGCCTCGGGAGCTGAAGGGCATGTGAGGGTTTAGGGTTTAGGGTCTAGGGTTTGGGTTTAGGGTTTAGGGTTTAGGGTTTAGGGTTTAGGGTTTAGGGTTTAGGGTTTTTAGGGTTTTCAGGGTTTAGGGTTTTTAGGGTTTAGGGTTTAAGGTTTAAGGTTCTACAGTAGATCGGGAATAAGAGGGGGGCGCTGTTCTTCCAGATTCAGACCTCTACTTGGGGGCTCTGGGGACTTGGTTTGTAGGGCTATCCCTAAGCGTCCAAAAAGAACAAAAACATCAGATACTTTGGTTACGGATAGTTATTATCGAAGCTAATTAATATTCGGGAGAGCATACGATTATAAGGTACCTGGACCCTTAGGCTATAGGTAGATATACTATAGCGACGATACTTACACGTTTTTTTCCCCTCCCCGTAAACCCTAAACCCTAAACCCTAAACCCTAAACCCTAAACCAAGGATAGCAGCCCCTCTGAAGATCCAGGACTTTCAGACTTTAGGGGTTTAGGGGAGAGGGGTTTAGGGGTTCAGGGGCTTCGGGGTTGGAGGGTTTAGGGTTTAGGGTTTAGGGTTTAGGGTTTAGGGTTGAGGGTTTAGGGGTTCGATGGTTTAGGGTGTAGGGTTTTGTGGGCACCCACCATGTTTAAATTCTTGGCCCTAAATTTGAAGGCACCCTGCTAAGCCCATAAATCCCCAGCCCTAAAACCCAGATTCAAGCTGTTTTGGGTCCTAAACTTGGCTGACTTCTGAACACCTCCTGAAGGTTAAACTTTTAGCCTACTGGTTATACTTCACATAGAAACCCAGATCTGAAAAGCTAAAGTCCCAAGAGCCAACCAGAAGGACGCCAAGTCAAGCATGGGAAACTGCAACACACAAAATTCTGCCTGAAAACAGAACCCAGGAACTGTAAACCCGAAGGCAGTTGTGTAGGAAGTCGAATCGTTCGAAATGGTCTTGCCAACATCCCTGACTACATACTTCCAGAAGGTCTATTGCTAAACATGCTGCAGCTGCATTTCCGCAAACGTTAAGAACATCCTGAACCCTGAACCCTGAACACCCGCAACCATATCCCGGCAAACGTAACACCTTCGCTCCTGCGCCACAAACCCTGCATGCTCATTCGAAGATGCACCTGACCAGCGCTGCCAGCGACCGCAATGCCGAGAGACGCAACCTTAAGATGAGGTTTCTAAAAGGCTTTGGTCTCAATGTACCTTCGGTCTAATCTAAGGTTGGAAAGCATGGGCCCCTGATGGGCCCTTAACCCTGGGACCCTTATATACCTACTATATATGTGCCCTTCAGGGACCCTAGAACCCCCCATTCAGGGCCCATATTAGGGGCCCATACTTCTAACCTTGGATTTAAGGTAGGAACTGTTGGTTAAGCTCTTAGGGTTTAGGGTTTGGGGTTTTAAGTCTAGGACATTTTCAGGTGGGTAGTTACCGTTATAGGAGCCTTATAGAAGGTCTATATACTATATACCTTACAGAAGCCTTTTAGAAGCCCTATATACCCTATACTCCCCACCTGTAGTTTCCTTTAATCAAGGTTCAGGATTTGGCGGTCAGGGCGACATAGCAGCATGCTCCTTCGTGTGACGAGGCTGGCACAGGAACTGGGAGCAGGCTTGTAGGTTGGGAGGCGTCCCCAATTAGGTGTGGATCTGTAAAGTAGGAGCAAGATCGTGGTGTGCTGTCCTGTTTCTGGGCGCCTGACTTAGCCTAGGCCTTGCGAGTTATTGGGTTTAGGGTTTAGGGTTTATCCTCATGCAACCAACAGGACTTGTCGACAAGACTTTGCGACACCTTGTCTGTGGTAGCCTTTGCTTCTGGAGTGCGATCAATCTAGGCTTGATTGACGACCCTAGCTACCAGGGCATACTGTTCTCAAGTGACCTCACCCAGCTTCTCTCAGTAGAGGGAACACATCTTGAGACAAGGGGCTCAACCGTACACTGAGTGGTTGGCATTGCTGAAGCAGCGTCTCTCTCGGCGTCCTCTCGCTCTGTAGCTTCTCTCTTCCGGATGCCCTGATTCCGCTCAATGTCGGCTTCCCTTTGTCCCACTGACATGTCGCGCAACTCGTCGCCAGAGGTATCCGGAGGGCGCGATGAACCCGTCTTGTTTCTCACGCCGTCAAAATTGAACTCGTGGCTGGCTTCTACATTAACAAACAAGGCGACGCTAAACCCTACACCCCAAACCCCTAAACCCCTAAACCCTAAACCCCTAAGCCCCAAGGCGGGAGATTTGAGCTACTCCCACGCTAAAGTCGAGATCCTAACTGGGTTCCTGTTCAGCCTCATAGAGCACTGATCTGTAATAGAAACGATAGCATTCCGGTAAACACCTAAGAGTTTAGGGTCTAGGATTTGTTGTAAGGGTTTGCGGAAAGCTTCTTCTGAGAGTTTTTAGGCGTTCTACAACTGACGATAACCCTAAACCCTGAACCCTGAACCCTGAACCCTGAACCCTGAACCCTAAACCCTAAACCCTAAACCGTGAACCCTAAACCCTAAACCCTTGTGAATCCCCTTGGATTCACCTGGTAGCT
>CAJNDV010034753.1:330-14135 GCA_905221635.1 Symbiodinium sp. CCMP2456 | reverse complement strand
GGTTTAGGGTTTAGGGTTGTTTGAGTTCGAGTTCGGGTTCGGGCGGGGTTCCTAATGGGAGGTCCCTGCTTCGACGGTGAGTTGATTTCTGGAGGCCGGCCTTTGCTGCAGCGCTGCTGCCCCACACAACTGACCCGGGGGTTTAGGGTTTTAGGGTTTAGGGTTGGGGGTTTTCAAAACGAAAACTGGGTTCTTGTGAGGGATGAAATATAAGTTACTATAATGCGGAAACAATATTATTTACTACAGACCCCTATTCTGGTAACTTAGCTTAACAGGAAAGCG
This sequence comes from Symbiodinium sp. CCMP2456, assembly GCA_905221635.1. Taxonomy (NCBI): domain Eukaryota; class Dinophyceae; order Suessiales; family Symbiodiniaceae; genus Symbiodinium; species Symbiodinium sp. CCMP2456. Next base: position 13,850 of record CAJNDV010034753.1, on the reverse strand, counting down.
GCACTGTGAATCGGAACCCTGTTGCCGTCGCCTCGTCGCAGTTTGATGCCGAGAGAGTGTAGGCCGTCGCAGCTCCTTTGAGGGGATTTGTGGGTAGTTCTCTAAATTATTGGGCCCCTTTCTAGGTCCCAATATAGTGCGGCACCCTTATAAAAAAAAGGACCCCAATTTAGAGAACTACCCTTGTAGGTCGCGTCGCACGTGCAAACATGGCCACAGTGACTCTCCTGCAGAGATGGTGGTGGTGGTGGTGGTGGTGGTGGTGGTGGTGGTGGTGGTGGTGGTGGTGGTGGTGGTGGTGGTGGTGGTGGTACTGATGCTGGGCGCCTTGGTTGTGAACTCGACCCGATGGTGCTGACAGTAGTAGTCGCGGTGAATACACTAGCAACAGTATAACAGAACACTCATAATAATCCCAACGATGCTAGTTACAGTGCAGATGCAAACTGACAATGGTTTTTGGTGCGTGGCAATGTTCACTATCTGCATCTTGTGCGTTCATCTTCAGAGCCGTAGGTATTATACAGGGCCAAACGAAATCAACACTAAACCCCACGACCCGAGACCCTAAAATCCTAGACACTATCGCCCTAAACCCCAAACGCTGAACCCGGATCAAACCCCAAACCCTAAACGCTGGACCCTAAGCCTGAACCCGCTGCCTCCCCTCGCCAGCCAGGCGGAGTTGATATCGCTCTGATGCTGGAACTCACGAGCGCGTTGCTCCTGAGTTCTAGGTCTAGGGTTTAGGGCTTATATGCGTCTTGGGTTTCAAGGTTTTGGGGTTTAGAGTTTAGGGGGTTTGGGGTTTGAGGTTTTGAGGGATTATATAGGGTTTCTTGGCTGACTTCTGCATATAGAAACCCCAAAAAAGTTAAAGTCCTAAGACCCAAAAAAGATAAGAGCCAACCAGAAGAACACCAAGGTTTTATAAGGGTTTTGGAGATCAAAGTTCGGGGTTTCGGGGTTTTGAGGTTTGGGCATTTGGGGTTTTGGGGCTTTGAGGATTACGTATAGTCTCCATTGTAGTTCCTTCTTTTGGTTTAACCGAATCTATATATATATATATATATTAAGGATGTTATAAGGTATCCCCAAAAAGGAACTACAATGGAGACTCTAGGTAGGGATTTAGGGTTATGGGATTTTGGGTTTCTATGGCTTAATGAGCTAAGAAGCTTTTGGGTCTACAAGGGTTCTGTGCTAGAAGGGTTCTTTAGGACGTTTTAGGGTTTAGGGCTCTACACCCTAAACCCTAAACCCTAAACCCTAAACCCTAAACCCTAAACCCCTGAACCCTAAACCCTAAACCCTAATAAAGGTTCTTCATCTTTTGGCGCTCTTGACTGAAAGAGTCCCATACTGAAGGATTTTACAGGGGTTCCGGGCTCCAGGGGTGGCGGCATTAGGGCGTTGAGCTTTCTGGTTTTGGTTTTAGGATTTAGGGTTTCAGGGTTTAGGGTTTAGGGTTCTACTTACTATAATGCTGCAAGCTACCCTAAACCCTCCCTCAACTCTCCTAAACCCTAAACAATAAAAACAGCCGAATCCCCTTGGTCCGGCACAATAAGCTTGCTTGTGATTGTCCGGTTTCCCATTGAAACTAAGGTTGAATCTCAGGGGTTCTAGGGTTATATATGGGGAAGATAGCACCCCCCAAAAAAAAATTATGGAAAGCGTTACGTACCCTCAATCCGAAGCCCCTACTCAGCACCCCGAGGCCCTAATCACATACGCAGCGAGCGTCGAAGCTAACGGCCATCTGTCGAACAAACTGCTCCTGGCAGTCTTGCTTGAAATCAAGTTTTCGGTTCGGGGTTTAAGGTTTCAGGTTCACCCTAAACCCTAAACGGTAGGAAACGGTTAGGGTTTAGGGTGTAGGTTTAGGGTGTAGGGTTTCGCTCACATACAAGTTCCTGTAGACGATGTCATCTCGGAAGAACTGCAAGGGTGTGCCCATGTAGCTTCTGGACTGTATCCTCAGGGTCCACAGCACCCAATAAGCAGGCAATTGGGCTTAGGATACGAGGAGGGTTGCGTAGTAGGTAAGCCTCAACCCTAAACCCTAAACCCCTAAGTAAAGCTACATAAGTACCTTCAAAGGGTTCTGATGCTTATCACGTCACACAATACCTGCTTTCCAGGTTCCCTGGCCCGGGAAAGTAGTAGCAGCCTTGTAGAGCAACCAAGCTAATCTTTATTGTCTTTGGGGGAGTACCCCCTAACTAGACCTAAAGAACCTACCTTTTTAACGACTCTTAGACCTAAAGAACCTACCTTTTTAACGACTCTTAGACCTAAAGAACCTACCTTTTTAAGGACTCTTATAAGGAAACCATGAAAAGGAGCCCTATACTGCTAGGTTCCTTGGTATCAGGGTAGAACTGACAGTGCAGGACGGACTTCGCAGAGGTAGAGATGGCGAAGCGTTTGGAGGAATGAAGAGCTAGAATCCAAGAAGCTCCGAGTTCCACCATTCGCATCGTCATGAACTGCCCAGAGAGCCCAATACCCCCTAAATAGGGAATAGAGCTTAAATCATAATATGAAGTCCCTTAGAATTTAAGCCTTTAAGCTATGTTGCTTTATTTAAGGGGTATTGGGCTCTCTGGGTGAGGCTCGGAAAGTAAAACTCCCCCATGGGCTCGATTCGACTCCTATTCAACAGGACTCCCGCAATGGGGCTGCTGAAGATCTGCGCCCACCACAACGACACACTGCACCGGTAGATTCTGTGATTCTCAAGAGCGGCTTCTCCTTCACAAGATCAAAGATATCCTGGACACCTCCGTCCACATGCATGTCCGCCGCTGTCTTGACTGGCAGCGGTGATGCTCGCTCGAAGGCTTCACTCATCCCAGACAAGATCAAGTCCTCCTGCAACCGGACAAAGTAATGAAGAATGATATCGAAAACATTGGGTGTCCTGGCTATGATTTCAAGGTCGACTCCTTCATTCCGGGGTACTGGGCACTCTGGTTACAGTGAGGTGGTATATCTCCGCTTCGTTTTCTGGGTTTTGGGGGGTTCGGTTTATGACTTCTGAAGCAAAGCCTTTCGAAGCAAACATCACTTGTAGCCGGAAAGACCTTCCACGGTTTAGGGTTTAGGGTTTAGGGTTTTGGGGAACCATATGTGGAAACCATAGCAAGGAAACCTAAAAGGTAGGTCTTTTCGGCTACAGGCATTCGGTAGAGCACATTTAGGCTGGGGCCGTTTCGGATTGGACTTTCTGGCATAGTCAGTATAGTTTCGAATAGTGCGATGAAAGTAATAAGGGACCCTACAGATGAGCATATTTGTGGCTTCCCTACTTCCAAACCCTGAACCCTTAACCCTAAAACCCTGAACTCTGAGGAATAGGTCTCAAAATATGCTTATGAGCATTCAGGCGTCTATGTATCAGGAGAATCCTTGCGAGGCTCGCTCCAGCTGGCTCGCTGCAGCTCCTGCGCTCCCGCAAGATGGAGGAAAACCCGTAGACTTCACGGCGCTTAGGTTTTCTCTTCGTGGTGAGAGGGGAGTGGGGGAGTAAATCCAACATCCAAGACCTGCAAACCACAGCTTGAGGCTTCAGCGGTCATAGACGTATAAGGCATAAGGGCTGATGGTTGGGCAGCTGGGACTGAAATAAAGAGTTGGGTTCCCGGGTTTTAGGGACTGTGCTGCAACGAACAATTCGGCAATTTGTCAGTGGTTTGTCCGCGCTGTGTAGTTGTCCCACCTGTATCCCAGCTCCCCATCCCCAAAGTTTACAGGTTAAAATTTTCACTATCCATAACTCTCGGGTACGATCATTTGGCTTGGATGTTGAATGAACAGCCAAGACTCATCGTAAGACGTGGCATTTACGCAATGAGAACGTGAAAAGCAACCCCAACATCCTTCCTTTTGAAATTCGTTCCCTCAATCCCTACACGCTTGCGACACACTAGAGCCCGCAAACAAGAACAGAAACGACCCCCGGCATTGTTTAATCCACACGCCGCCTGCCGCCGCCCCTATTACTCCCTATGCGCTTCAACGCAAAAGGACGAAACCCTCAACCCTCAAAACACACTCCAGAACCCTGGACATTGAAGAGCCTTCTGCGCGCAAGACTGAACCTGGAAACCCCCAAGGACACCTGCCGCAGAGCCCGAGCGGCTTTGCCAAGGCGGTGGCCTAGGGCCTGAAATGAAAGCAGCGGGGCGAACTTTGCGATCATCCCTAAGTTCAAACGAACGGACGTGAGCAGCATTGTAAACTACAGGTTCGCGCAAATTTCTGCTGTATACGAGTGCCGTAGTCTTGTGGGGGAACCCCAACAAGTGCCCCAATAGTTCCCAATATGGCAAAGCAGGACTGCGAAGATGCCTGTTCAACGGCACTCACACACCCGCGTACATCAGAGATGATGTACGAAACCTGCTGGATTCCTCACCTTCAATGCTGAAGTTGCCAACATTCACACATGTTCCCAAGCAAGTGGCGGCAGGGATGCAAAGCAACACCACCAAGTCTTTCAGCTGCGCATGCTGGCATCCTCGGTTACCGGTTTTATAAGCTTGCATTTTATGACGGGCGTGGATCGGATAGATCTCCAAAACGTCTAAACAAACGCAAGGTTGTTGGCTGACGAAGTTCCAGGTTGGCTCCGAGACTTTAAACTGTCGACAGTTTGCGAAGGTTGAACATGTGTCCATGTGTGGGCTGCTACGCTTCAAGAACGGCATCTTGACTCTTCAAGGCCTGTCACGCGATGATGTCCGTGCTTCAGCTTCAATCCTCCCGCGCCCGCAATATTTTTCAAGGAAGCACAGCAATGGCGAGCACACTGTCACCATGATTATGACGTAATGCTACTATCCCGTCTCCTTATCCTTAGGCTGCCACCCGGCAGATTGAAATTCTGATCCACGCGGGCTATCATGAGCTGTTTTCTTCAAAATCTTCACGGATGATCACGGATGTAGGGCCACTGTTTGGAAGTTCCAAACCCATCCAACTCGGCCATGCACCGGATGATGGGAAAACGGCATTAACCGTTTCCCCGAATGATTCCGGAACCTCGCACCCCATGACCGAGGCATCGTGCAAAACGAATCGCAATTGTGGGTTGGTGCTTGTCATTGCTTGTCGCAAGAGTCATGTGCGAGGCAATGTTGCAGAGAAGATGAGATTGAGCATCATACATATGAAGTGCATCCAAATTCCAAAATGTTGCATTCGGAAGCTACTTGCTGGTAATCTTTCCAGAATGCAGCACATGGGCGGCTAAACGACCTGTAGGGCCAAAACATGTTAGCAACACCGTCTGAATTCCGCTCGACACATTGATTGAGAAGATTATCGAGCCCTAACACCATACTGTCAGCCTGCTGGGCTATCTTGAAGCTTGGGTAAAGCCCTGCAGCTGGAATGTTGCGCCAGTTCCGGGTAGGTCTGGACAAAACAGCCCAAGCATCTACTACAAGTGTTACTTCCCGGCTCAAGGCTTAGGGCACAGAAGCCCAAACATGTGAACTCGAAACCAATACACAGTCTCGGGTGTAGGCTCTAAGTTGCAATATGACTGTGTATATATCTACGAACAGTGCAAGTATAAGACCCCAACCCTGCTGAAGAGCTGTGGAGTGAAGCGTGCTGTTGACAGGCTCAAAGCTCTGATGACCCATGATTAGTCGAGGGCTTCTGGGACCGGCTGCCCCACTTTTGCAAACGTTTCTGATTTATTTTGAGCCTTCGGGGTAGGGTTGGACTGGTTCAGGAACTAAGGGTAAGAGCTGTAGGCCCTGGTTGTTATCTGCCACAAAATAAGGAGGGATCTATAGGCAATCAAAGAGCAGGAACTGCCATCATACGGTATGTTGTTCATACCACACAATACCTTAACCTACCGACTCATATCATATCTTTCCACATCCTATCATCTCATATCATACCATGTCCTATCATATCATATCATATCATACCATACCATGCCATGCCATATCATGTCGCACCATACCATGTCACGATGTATCATATCAGATCATTATATACCTTACCATATCCTGTCATACTGCTTGTTCTCATATCACATCACATGATACCACACCACATCCCATCACTTAAATGGCACAATGTCAGTCATACATTCTCATACCAGGTCAACAATAATATTATATTATAACATTGCCACAAACAAGGCCATGGTCATAACCATTGTCATAGCCGTGATCATCTCAGATCACACTGTATCAGATCGTGTTTCCCTAGCATACCGAGCTTTGTGCTGTACTCAAGCACACTAAACTTCATTAGAATCTTGATATTTGAACGAGTTCAGATAAGGTCATAATCCACAACATTCGCTTATTGTCCTACTATGTTCGGCTATATAAACAAGCTTAATGCGTAGCACTATCAAACGAGAGTATAGTAAGAGATTATACCAGAAAGTTGTTGTGTGTATTACTGTGCTAAACTGTTTTATAGCATTCTACTTTGCTGTGCTGTATGATGCTGTGTTATACTCTGTAATATACGGTGCTTTATTGACAAATAGCACACTGTATTGGAAAGCAAGTCCGTCGGCTTATCCATCGACCAGACCGTGCTTTTCAGTTCACAAATTGAGGAACTTGCAGCACCCCTGACAAGCATGATGTTGATGCAGCACCGGCAGCAGCGAACGCCAAAGGCAAGGCAAAGCCAAAAGCGGAAGCGAAAGGGGAAGCGAAGTCCAAGGGTAAGGCAGCATAACATAGTGAATAATATCATTACATAAAGTGCAATGATCAATAAACTGCCTGACATTGCAACCCATTGAAGTAAACGTGTGTGATACTGTGTTCTGTGGAATTCAGTGTTTCTGTGTTGTACTATTTAGACTAGCAAAATACACGACACAAACTTATGTTTTGATATATTACATGGCAGAACAGTCTTTCAACAGATATTACCTTAAGTCTGCCACTACTGGATATCGTTTTTTGTGTGTGTTATGTTATAGTTTGTTTTGCGGCCCTGGATGATAATAGGGTATGCTATGTTATGTAACTACACGGTGTGTTGACAGATTGCACTGGCTTGTATTGTATGTAAACATTACGTGGCATATATCCTACGCTTCGTGATTTTGCACGGTATGTCAGATTCTTCGTCATGATATATAGTATACGGAAGTCATTCCTGAACAACTCTGTGAAACGTGCACTTTACATCACGTACTTCATATTGCCTATTACATTGTATGTATATATATATATGAACTACATGGTGTGTTTCATCTATTCGAAAACAAACTGCACATCACAAATACTACAGTACGTTGCTGCTAACACACGCATAGTGTGTGTATATATATATATATATATGTATTCCACGCTGTGTGCTATATGTTAAGCATGATATCATAGCGTGTATATATATATGTACATATCGATATGTACATATCGATATGTACCTAACACGATATCTAAGTGTATACATATATGAACATGCAAATGTTCTATTGGAGCAGTTTGGATGTTTCAACATCATGGTGTATAAAGCATAACACCACGTATATTCCGTATACCATAGGTTATGCCTGACTGATACTGTTGATGGACAAAATTCTGCATGACCCAAATATAGTATAGTACCATAAATCCCATAGTTTAGGTATATAGGGTCATGCAGGATTTTGTCCATCAGCCGTATTGCAGACTGCATCTTCTACAGTTATACAGTGTTACCGCTTTTTCTATCTTGTCAACTTTTTGGCACTCTGTAATGTATGTCAGACAATCTGTATCAAATGCTTTATACCTTTATATGTTACATTGTATGAAGCACTGTTACGTTCTTGATATTGTAGTCATTGTAGTGATTGTGGTTCTTATGTTTATGACATTGATGATATGTTTGTGCTATGGTGAGTTTGGGAGTATGTATATACTATAAAAAGTATGTATGATTCTACATGGTCTTCAAGGGTTCTGCATGATAGCGCACCATACTCTGCAATTGTATTTCACCTGTTTTGCTTAACAGGGTAACAAGTCAGGTAACCGCAGCAGGAAAGCACATTGGAGTAATTTCAGACTTTAACTCCACTCCGAGGTTCAGGAGTTGTCGTTAGCTTATCCGTGCCTGAAGGAGGGTCATAGCTTCAGAGAGCCACCTTTGGTGGCTCCCAATACCCATCGTAGTCAGTCATTCCAGGGCTCCGGGGAGTGTACCCTCTGTTTGAGGTATCCTTGCCTGCAGTATTGTAGGGTTTGGAGCAGCACGACATGGGGCCTTGACCAGTCAACAATCATCGCCTTCGCACGCCCTAGGGTTTAGGGTTTAGGGTTTAGGGGTTTAGGGGTTTAGGGGTTTGGGGTAATATAAGTATACTATGATGTACCCCGGAACCCTATTCTAATCCTTACGGCCGCCATGTTAGACGCAGTACAACCCCATTTCTCACTGCCCAGAAGCCTGTACGTAGCATGGGAGCCTAAACCCTAGCCGTAGCCGCAGACCCTAAGCACAGAACCCTGAAAACCAAACCGTTTGCTTTACACCTCACTGTCTTCCCCCTATCCCTAAGGCTCCATGTACCTAAAACCCTAAACCCTAAACCCTAAACCCTAAACCCTAAACCCTAAACCGTCCGGCCCTAGACTATCTAGAAAGGAAGCCCTTCCAGGTCTAAGTATGTACTATACGGGTAAGGGAAACCCAGGCAAAAGTGGGTTCCTTGTCAGTCATGCATATCGAGCCGTGACAATACCGGGAGCATTTAGGGTTCAAGGTTTAGGGCTTTCCCAATGGGGCCTACGTACTGTTATGGGGGATACTTCCCCAAATCATAATAGCCATTCCTAATCTACACACCCTACCTTCTACCACATAGCTACATAGGACCCTTTGGGTTCTTGATAGTTGGAGTAGGGGTCCTCGTTAAGGAGAGCCAACATAAAGGTTACCACAAGGGATAGCAAAGGGGCTTTAGTGGTGGTATTGTAGTATACTTGTAACGAGGAAGCGTACTGTTAAGTATTCGGGCTTCTATATTACCCGGGCTTCGCCAAAGCTTAGGGCTTAAGTCTCAGTTTTTAGGAGCTGTCAGAGTTTCGGTTGTTGAGTCTGGAGTTTAAGGATTGGGCCCAACGTGTAGGAGTTCAGGGTTTAGGGTTTAGGGTTTAGGGTTTAGGGTTTAGGGTTTAGGGTTTAGGGTTTAGGGTTTAGGGTTTAGGCTAGGAGTTCCGGGCTTCGTACAACTATGCGCACGGTTTAGAGAATAGGGTTGCAGCCGTCAGTTGATGCAGACATATGAACTTTTGTCATTGAGCCTACACTCTCTTGACGGTCCTAGACTGGGAATGAACAGGACAGGCTCCATGAGGGTGTCCATATGTACTAGCTATTACGGAATTATGTAGGTCCCCAAAACCGTAGTAGGGAAGGTCTTGTGGGACCCACTTCCATTATGGTAGTATCTATCGACATTCTGGGTGATAAAGAACATTTTAATATATCCATATATATATATATATATATATCGATAGATAAATTACATGTGTATTTATAATGGTAATAGTATATGTTCTGGGTGATCAAGAACAGCTTGAGATGAATGCTGTCTTTGATTCGACTGGCCCTACCAAGGCGGAGCAGATCCAGTGGGCGAAGGCAGCCAAACCTGAGGAGCGCATGCATAAAGCACAGACTCTAAACCCCAAACTATACATCAAATCTTCAAGCCATAACCATGAAATTAAACCCAAGTTCTAAGCCCGAAATAAAACCCTAAACCCTACATTACACCCTAAACCCTACATTACGCCCTACGTCCAGAATCAAACGCTAAAACCCGAAATAGTAACCCTACTTCTTATCAGCCCTCCAACATAAAAAGAGATCATCAACGTTTCGGGTTGAGGGTTGAGCCTTCCTTTCTAAGGGTCCATGTATCCATATGAATATACTTTGACCCTAAAGTCTAAGTATGTACTATTTGGGAAGATGGACCCTTAGGGTTCAAGATTCCTTCTAAGAGTCTCCAAAGTTGTTATTCGGGTTTCGTGAGTCCATGTACCTAAAATAAGAGCTTTAATAATCAGAACAGGGTTTTGGGGGAGATGATACTATTAGTTAGAAGAAGGAACCCCCGAAGTAGTAGAGGTAATTATTTAGACCCCTACATTAGGCCTTTGAGGCGGAGCCTATATATTTGGCACAAAATAGTCCGGCATCTGCTGCAGGAGTATGTAGACCCCGGCGGAATCATACCCCAACACCCTAGACTCTACGTTTAGGAGTCAGAGTCTGAGCCTTGGGGGTGCTGGGTTTGGGTTTTGGGGGTTTGGGGTTTAGGGGTTAAGGGTTAAGGGCTAGGGTTTAGAAATTAGGGTTCAGGGTTCAGGGTTTAGGGTTTAGGATTTACGGTTTAGGGTTCTGGGTTTAGGGTTCAGGGTTTAGGGGTTTAGGGTTTAGGGTTTCATAGTTGCAGATTTTCTCAAGCCTTGTGAAGAAACCCTCCCAGTATTCGGTACGAAGTCATGACACAGGCTGCTATGAGGGTTGGATAAAGTTGGATAAGCGTTGCTGCCATGGTTGTTTGAATTACTGGATGAAAGGTTCTAAGGAACGTCGCGGCGTCATAAAGGAACATAAACATGTCCTCTACATGCGTCTTGAAGTGTATAGAACCCCTCATCAATGCTGTCCAACCTTAGTCCTAACTGTAAAAGTCCCAAACACAATGATACTTCCATATAGCGCACTTGTCAACACCCCCTGCAAAGCAATAAACAACAAGCTACTGCTAGCCATGAACCTCAAGTCCCCCTAACACCAACAACAGAGGATCAACACCTTGTAAACACCATAGTCACGCGCTAAGCTACCCCCCAACTTATACCTGCAACGCCCAGTCCCCCACAAACAGTAGGTTAAATTCCCCTGTATTTACAAGTGTTGAGTAAAAACTTCACACCCTAAACCCCAAATGCCCGCCGCCACTTAAGTCCCAGGAGCATGAGGTGCTGCGTGGCATCGGGGAGTCGTGCCGCAGCCATTTCGATCATCACAAGCACGTGTTGGATCCGAATTAGACCCCCCCAGACTTAAACCTCCTGCACATTATGATCATGCACATGGTTCAGCATCAGCTGTGCCGGCGTTGTATGCGAAGATATGGGTGAACCATCGATGCTAAACACTGTCTCGTCGCCTTCATGCGGGCTGTGCCCGATGAACCTCGCATGATCGTTGAAGTAACTTGAGGTGCAGAAGCTTATCACAAGTAACCGCTCTACCTAATATAGGAGCCTTAATAGTTAGAATAAATAGGGTTTTGAGGCCCACTATACTCTAATTCTGATAAGGAACCCGCCAAAATAGTATTGGTTATTATCTAGAATTAAATTATACTCTAATTATGATAAGGAACCCCCAATATACTATAGGTTATAATTTAGAAGTAACTAGGCCCCTACATTATTGGAGTCTATGCCTAAGAGCTTTCGAAAGGCTGGTCCGGTACGGCACAAGCTACTGGTGAAGAACCCACGAATCTCCATTTCGGTTTAGGGTTTAGGGTTTAGGGTTGGTGATGTAGATCCCAGAGGCTCCACATATAGTACGTTTATGGAATTAGGTCCCAAAAGACCATCCTTACTAGGGTTTTAGGGACCTAATTCCATGATGGTACTGTACATGAAGTACATAGGGTGGAAGGGCGGCTGCCCCCAAAGCAGTTGAGACATCAAGGTTAAGGGCAAGACTCCCAGCTGCAGTTGCTTCGTTCCTTGTTGAGTGCACTCTTTGAGGGAAAGGCCACCTCATCCCCACGTCGGGCCATGAGGACAAACATTGCAAACTATAGGATTGGGAGTTGGGATTACGGGGGTCCTTGAGGATATAGACCTCTCAATAAGGTCCCTTTTAAGAGAACCAAAAGTATGGTTAAGAAGGGTTCCCTTTAAGGGGTCTCCCTAATACTCCCTAGGAAGGAAGCAGCAGGCCCAATGATACGCATGGGTTGTCTTTTTGCACCGCCTCTCAACCCACGCTTTGGCCGTGCATCATGTGGCAGCGGCCCAACCTACTAAGTCCAAGTATCTTCTTTATCAGCAATCATGAATGACCTGCAGCAATACTACTGCCAGTTGCAGTCTTACGATGTTTGTTGTTATGTTGCGCACTCATAGTCTGTGAGGATAGCGGCTTAGGGCGCAGATTTCAATTTGAGGGCTTTTACTGAGGGGACTCTGTTTCGCACAGACTGCGAAAGCTGCGCACTTTCTCCCTGTACACCTGACATGTTGGACATTGTCAAAGGACTGACCCAAAAACAGGAAAGGAGCCCGACACAGCACGGAAAATACTTGGACACTTGGACTGTGGGGAGTCTCATGCACGAGTAAGCCACTTCTCAAAGCAATCCCATCTCCAGCGGGACGTTTGGTAAGACTCCGACTGTGGACATACCGATCATCCCGACCTCAAAAACGCACTGTAAGCCCAACAGAACTAAATCTAGCCGCTTCTTTCACAAAAGCTACCTGCTCGCTATAATCTATGAACAACCTGTAGGGATTCCACATTCTCTCCTCTTTGAGTCGTATCTACCCAAGACTCTGAACAACAACCTCCATAGCATTGCTTTTGCTCACTTGTTAAAAGCCTTTCCCAAGTGCATTCTAGGTTTTACCGCGTTGCGGATTCTTGGGTGAAGTCATAACCTGCTGAAGCCCCCGGTATCGGTGGTGACCTGGGGTGCTTCGCTGCATAGGGTTTAGGGTTTAGGGCTTGGGCATCCCATGCCCGTCCGTTGTATGTCGAAGTCTTTTGCACTGTTCATGCCAAGTTTAAAGCAACCGGTCTTCCAGATTCAGGCGGGCCTGCGGGGCTAGATATTCTTACAACCGAAAGGAATCGGAACAGGCAGTATGTCAGCTCCATGGAATCATGTTTCGCAATTGAATAGACGAGGGTTTGGGGATATAACTCCAGTCATATCTGCGCCATATCAAAATCTTATTCCGCTTTCAACCCTACACCCTAAACCCTTATTCATCTTTGAGGGTGGGCCATGTCAAGGTATTATTCCTAAACCCTAAACCGGAAACCCTTATTAGTCCTCTTTGATGAATCCTGAGCTCTTCGTGGTACAGGTTTAGGGCTTGGGGTTTAGGGTTTAGGGGTTTAGGGTTTCGGTCCAGCTTTGGGGAGTAGCCAGGGTATTGACAACGGCGGAGAGCACGCGCTCTCACATTCAGCCTGCGCTCACAAGGGTTTAGGCTTTCTTTTCTGGGGCTTACGACTTACCCCAAGGGTCCAAGTACCTAATAATCATATACTCTCCCAAATAGTAACCTACATAACTACGATCCGAAAGCCAAGTACCTAATGATTGGGTCCTTTGGACCTTTAGGGTTATGGGGCTCACAACTCTGCCATGTTTGGCAGCGCAACAGTAAAGTTCGAACCAGTCCTTATTTTTCGGCAAGCTCCTCAATACTCCCGCCCCATCCCTAAACCCTAAACCCTAAACCCCCTAAACCCTAAATCCCTAA
>CAJNDV010034752.1:112333-124473 GCA_905221635.1 Symbiodinium sp. CCMP2456 | reverse complement strand
CCCCTGTATCCTAACGGCCTGCAATGAAGATTAGTTAAGGAGCAGGAGGTTATCCACACACATCAACTGTCATCTAAATGTGCGGTGATGCCCGGGTCTGACACCATGCAGATCCCTACTGAGTTCAGATTAGCCGATGTTTAGCACCTCTGTGTCGTCACGCGAGCACCCAGCATGAGGCAGATTGGGTGTGGCGCGATATGGCTTCCAGTCACGTACGAGAAGGCTGACATGCGAGCCGCAGCAGAAGCATCCGGTGACCAACTGCAAGCTCCATACAGCCCTAAAAATCACCTACACCCTACACTGGTAACTCCAAAGCCCATAATCCCAAACTCCAAAACCCTCACCCCCACACAAACTCCCAAGACCTTGCTCGCCGGCTCCGAACTGCCGGCGAAAACCCGACACCGCCATTGACCAACACAGTTATACCGTACACGGCTTAGGGGCTTAGGGGTTTGGGGGTGTAGGGCTTTTGGGCTTAGGGCTTACGGTATTTTCAAGCAGGCAGGGCATGGCAGCATGACTGACAAAGAGAGCAGTGGTCTTTTAGAGGTGACATAGTAATAGCAGTGTCATGCAGAAGACAACATAATCATGGAACTACACACAAAGTAGCTACTGAGAAATAGGGACCTCATATCAAAGTGACACAACCGAAGCCAAGGTATAGACAACAAACAAGAGCTGCTCTGTTGCGTGAACGGGTATGGGCGATCAAACCATTACAGGTGCCTATATCAAGAAGATGAGGTATCGGCTGATGATGATGTACCGGAAGACTGTACAGCTAGTTGGCCATCTAGTCATGATCATCGTCGCTCTAAAACGTTACGATGGTGGTATAGCAGCAGCAGCAGCAGCAGCAGCAGCAGGAGCAGGAGGAGGAGTAGTAGTAGTAGTAGTAGTAGTAGTAACCCTAAACCCTAAACCCTAAACCCTAAACCGTAGTAGTAAGTAGTAGCTGCAGCAGCATTTATCTCAGAAGAAGAGCGACAGTACTCGTCAGAAGCGAGGGAGTTACTCCAGACCTGCAACCTGCACGGCACTTGAGGATTCCTTTAAAGGGTTCCTTTTAAGGGTTCCTTTACGGATTCCTTTAAGGGTTCCTTAAAGGGTTCCTTTAAGGATTGCTTTAAGGATTGCTTTAAAGGGTTCCTTTAAGGATTGCTTTAAGGATTCCTTTAAGGGTTCCTTTAAGGATTCCTTTAAAGGGCTCCTTTAAGGGTTCCTGTAAGGGTTCCTTTAAGGATTCCTTTAAGGATTGCTTTAAGGATTCCTTGAAGGATTGCTTTAAGGGTTCCCTTTAGGCCTTTAGGGGTTCTGTTCAAGGGTTCCCCAAAGCAACCCCTAGGGCACTTGCCTCGGCACGTTGTGGCAGCAGCTTTGGTGCCACGATCGCCGTGGGGACAACCTCTGAGAGATCCCTGGATAAGGGTTTAGGGTTTAGGGTCTAGGGTTTAGGGCTTAGGGTTTAGGGTTCAGGGTTTAGGGTTTGGGCTGTTATTTGAGGGGACTTATCCTTATAGGGTCTATTTGAGCAGATTTGAGGGACTTATCCTTGTACGGTCTATGGGTTGGGGAGCCTTCAACAAGGTGTAGGGTTTAAGAATCGGGTTTAGTAGGGCTTGTGATGAGGGCGTAAGGTTTTTATGAATCGGGTTTAGGGTTTAGGGTTCCTCGAACCTGGGGCTTATCGCTCAGGGAACTGATCTTTGAGTGCTTGGTCTTCGGACGTTTGCTCAAAACTGACGAACCCTAAACCCTAAACCTTAAACCCTAAAACCTAAAGCCGCAAACCCAAAACCTCTAAAACCCTAAACCCCTAAAATACCGCAAACCCTAAAACCCTAAAACCCTGAAACACTAAAAACCCTAAGACCCTAAAGCCCTAAGGCCCTAATCCGGGTTCTTTTTGGCCTTTTGACTCAGGGCTTCGGGTCCTCCGAAGCCGCGGACTTCGCGGCAGACCCTGGGCTCTCCTTGACAGCCTGTGCCCGGACCCTAAAGAACCTACCGTTTTCAGGGCTCCTCATGATGATTTCTGTATATACAAGTCCTTAAAGAGGGTAGGTCTGAGGTAGGTGACCCTAAAGAACCTACCCTTTTGAGGGCTCCTCAGTATGAGTTCTTTGTATATAAATCCTTAAAGAGGCAGGTTACCCTAAAGAACCGACCTTTTGAGGGCTGGTCATTATGATTTCTTTATCTAAGTCCTGGGATGTTCATCTCCTGTCTTGACAGCTCATGGTAAGCCTTGAAAGGGAGGAGCCTTGACAAGGACTGCAATGGACAGAGCGTTCAGAGAAGCTTGCGGAATGCAGCACCCGACCACATGGTGCTCCATTACTAGCCTGTTCCAAAAAACCCTCTAAACTCCGCCAAGCACCGCCATCCAAATATCCCAACCGTGGTCGAAATGCGCAGAGTGATCGCGATTAAAGCTGGAGCAACAAAACCTCAAGTGTAAACCCTAAACCCTGAGCCTAAACCTTAAACCCTAAGCAACAAAACCTCAAGTGTAAGCCCTAAACCCTGAGCCTAAACCTTAAACCCTGAACCCTACCCTTGAACCCTGAACCCTAAACCCTACCCTAAACCCTAGCTTTGCGCCGAATGAGTCCGAGCCCACCACGCCCTCCTTCGCGAAGCCTTGACGGCGGAGGTGGCAAAGGGCAACATGGTTTAGGGTTAGGGTAGAGGTTTGAGGGTTTTGGCTTTAGGGTTTTAGGGCTGAGGGTTTACGGATTCAGGGGTTAGGGTGACGGGTTAGAGCTCCAGGTATTTGGATTGATAGGCCTTATAGGTTAGGATAATGAGGCTTTGGGCGTTAGGATTGCGATGCCATATGTCTTAAATTTGCGAGGCTTTAACTTAATGAAAGCTAAGGTCTAGGGCATCCCACGAGCAGTGGGGTTCAGAATCGGCATTGGTAATGGTAGTTGTAGCGCTAGGGGAGGTGGTAGTGGTATTATTACTATTATTATTAGTAGTAGTAGTAGTAGCCGCCAGCCTGCTCTTGTGACCCGCTTAACTGGGTTTACGGCACCAAGGGACTGAACGTTTACTCCTATTTTAGAAGGGCAAACGGCAGACTTTAGGGGGCAAGGCGTTGAATGACCTCCTACTACTACTACTACTACTACTACTACTACTACTACTACGACTACCACGACTACTACTACTACTACTACTACTACTACTACTACAACTACAATTAACTACAATTACATCACAGCCAAACCAGGCCAGAGCCAAGCCAAGCCATTTAAAATGAGAACTCCATTCACCGTTGTATAAAAGGAAAAACCCAAGTGACCAACCTTGAAACCAGATGGCGACCGCGGGGATGGAAGCTACGGTGATGGTCTGAAGGCTGCTACCTTCTTTTGCAGCCCAGACAATGCTGCCAGCGTTCATCAAAGAAGACTAGCAAGACGACAACTATAACTGGAAAAATCGGAATAGTTCAGAAAGATGCCCCGTTGCTTGCAGCAGCTCGTAATCCCAGCTGAAGATCCTCAGGATCAGCCTGCACGTAAACCCCTTGAACGCCTTGAATTTAGGCTTTAGGGTTTAGGGCTCAGTTTTTGGGGTTTAGGGCTAACCCCGGCCAACCTTGCTTCATGCTTTCCACGAACTGCTTCCAATCGTCCAAAGCTTTGCTGGCCTGTGCCCACGCTGCTCATGAAACACTACCCACAGCAAGGAAGATGCAATGACGTTCACGGAATAGGACACTTACAGTAAACGATGAGGGATTTTGCAGACCAGCAAAATTCAGAATCATACCTTTGATTGATTCCGACGAGCACAAAATTGGCAGTAGAGGTCGCGACAGGTGCAGCGATAGTAAGGGCAATGGCTCTATACAGCACTGGATATGATCATATCATAGTATTGTATTATACATACATACTCTATTACTAACACAGATTGGGAAGGGCATGAACTGACGCCACTACCTCGAAGAGAAAGGATGCTAAACATGCTGGTGATAGTACGGTACGAGCTCTGCCAGTCTTGTTTGTATCGGTCAGTTTGCACTCGTTTTCTATGAGGTAACTGGTAACTACTCACGCACGCACACAGTACGGATGATAATCACCACAACCACCTGCAATCTGCAAACGCTCCCATGCCCAATGCAAGCCCAACTGCCAAGCATCCGAAACCCCAGACGTGCAGACAAGAAATTGTCCCCTTTGTGCAGACCAGGGCCTGACACAAGACACGAGGTGCCGTTGGTAGTAGCTACATGATCATAAGGATGCTACATCCTGAGCTTTACGGCCCTAAACCCTAAACCCTAAACCCCTAAACCCTAAACCCTAAACCTTAAACACGAAACCCTAAACCCTAATCTCTAAACCCTAAACCCTAAACCGTAACACCCGAAACGCGATGAAGTACCGCTGAACTTCGTGGCAGAACCCAGGATGCAGACGTAAAGATGACCCCGGGTGCCCCGTGTTTAGGGTTTAGGGTTTAGGGTTCCATTTCCAACCCAATACTTCTATGTACGCATATGGTGACGGATAGACACTTAATTTAGAGAACTACACATTGGAGGGCGAAGGGAGGGTCCTGGTAATATAAGTGTTTTAATAATTAGAATAGGGTTTCGGGACCCATCATACTAGGGTTATAAAGGAACCCCCAAAACAATATTGGTAATTGTTTGGATCCCTATAGTGCAGTCTTCCACTGAACTTGGCGCCTTTCGACTTCCCAGGTCATTCGCGCGCGACCTGGGATGGGTCTAAGACGAATATTGGGGCCTTAATGGCTTCTTATTATAATTATGGCATAGTATACCCCAAAACCCTATTCTAATTATTAAGGCCCCTACGTTGAGACCCCTGCAACTTGGGTTTTGCGGTTTAGGGTTTAGGGGTCTTGCCGGGCACCTCTTGGAAGCCTCTTGGGTTTAAGGTGAAGCGGTTTAGGGTTTAGGGTTTAGGGTTTAGACTCTAGAGGTAACAGGGTTTTGAGCTTAAAGGTTGCAACGCTTGGGGGCTTGACGGGTCGAGCTCAAGAGTCCCCGGCTTGAACTTTCGTTATCGAAATTAAATCGAGGCAAGGCTAACCTTGCAGCTTCGGGGAATGCTCAAAGGGCAGCAGACGTGAAAGCACTGATGCTTGCATGCTTGCATGTATGTGTGTCCTTAGGTATGCAGGTAACATATGAAATGAGCAAGCAAGCACGCAATAAGTATGCAAGCAAGTAAGTCAGTCAGCAAATAAGTATGCATGTATGTATGGACGTAGGTGGATGTACATGTCCTGAAGAAGCAGTTGAAGGCATTTTACACAAGCTCATCGCAATAAGGCAGCCATGACGACAAGGATTATGAGATCTAGCTAGCCTGCTCTGCTGCTTAACAGATCATCCGGTTTACAGGCTAGGCTCTGGGTTCCACCAAGTTCTCTGCATAGGTTGTGCAGGTTGTCAAGAGCTGGTGTGCTTCGAATGCTGCGGGATTCAAGAAACCCTTGGTTCTGTTTATACATCGGTCGGAGTTTTACCGAAGTCACCCCAAAACGTAAGATGGTAGGATCGTTCATCGAACAAAGATCTCCTGATTTTGTGAAAACCTTTGGAAAACCAGATAACCCCTCAGAGTGACCTGTTTAGACAATGACCCCCACCCCTATCCTTTTTCTTTGAAACACCTAAACCCAAAATCCCAAATCCTAAAACCTGACTCCCTGAAAACCCTACAACTAAACCCCACACCCTAAACTTGAAACCCTAAACACTATAACCCTACAGCCCTAAACTTTAGCTGTCCGAAAACCCTCAACCCTCACAAATAGAAAAGAAAACGTAACACCAGTTTTGCCACAAGGCATGGGCCTACACCCTCCATCTACCCTCTGTTAAACCCTATATACCACTGTTTGAGGGTGCAAACCCTAAACCCTAAACCCCAAAAGTGCCTGATGTTCTCCGAGAGCTCCTCGAGCTGCCGCACACCTCCGGACCACTGGCGAAACGAAGAAGCGGCTCAGTTTTACGTTGTATTGTTTAGGGTAAACAGGGTTTTGGGCTTTAGGGCTTTAGGGTTATAGGCGAATCGGGACATAAGGGCTCAGAGAATGTGGGCTTCAGGGCTGCAGAGGACTTGTAGGAGTTCGGAGTCTGAGGGTCAAGGGTTTACGGCATGAGACCGAGGTGCTTACGGGTGGTTAGGCTGTTGAGGGAATGAGAATTCAGTGCTACAAGCGATGCTGTGTGACATTGCTGCTGTTCATGGTGTTACATTTGAGCCAAACACTATCTGGGCAGATCCTTGTTGTTCAATCTGAGGCGCCAAGATAGTGGAAAGAAGCGAAGGCTCTGAGGGAGTTGGAGACGTTTCCGGATTCTTTCCGAAGGACTAGCGGCTAGCGCCTGGAAACGAAAGGTCGTCCACAGTGCTATCCGACGAAACGTATAGAAAAAGCGTGCTGCGTTCCAGGAGATAGCATTCGCTGGGCCAAAAGGTATCAACGCAAGCGGGGCTTCCGGAAGGCTCCCGGCGAAAGCTGCTGCATGTCCAAAGGAACATGCCAAATTCTGGGAAACTCCCGCCTAAGTTTACCCATAGGCTCCAAAGTAGTTCCTTTTGGGATTACCTTATAGGATTCTATATATGAACCCCAAAAGGAACTACTTTAGGGCCTATGGGTATTTTCCTCATACCATACTGACTCAGCGTGCCCTGATCCCCGAAACCTCAACCGCAGAACCTGAATTCAACATCCGAAAGCTTTGACCCGGGGCCTGTCGATGCCAAGGGAAGCGCTCCAGTTGACCTCAAGGGCTCATCATGTGTGGTCCTTTCGGATATATGGCTTAAGGTTCATTGTGCTTCGTGCAGCTGTGGTTTCAGATCTGGCTGTTTACATGGGAGGGTTAAGCCCACAAGAATTCTTCGCCCTTCGGGTTTTCAGAGTGTTGCCTGAGTTTGGGGTCCGCAAGACCTTGCGATACAATACTAAGATAACGGTAATAATGACAATAAAGGCCTGAGCGATCAAAACACGCCAAAACCCGGGGGCCTTCACTAGCAGAATAGGGCTTACGATCAGTTCTTTTCAGAAACCCTGAAGAAGATGCTTGCAAATTGTCAGGCCCTTTGCTTACACCGTAACCCCCGAACACTAAACCCCATAAGGGATATTAGGTCGTATCAACCCGCCCTCCGCTGAGGAGTTTCCCTAAACCCTAAACCCTAAACCCTACACCCTAAACCCAATCTTCTTGGCATTTGGCTTTGACAGGACGGACACGGAGATCCAGTCCTGGCAGGCGAAGCTCTGATCCCGGGGCTCTGCACTGCAGATGATACGAGTATGGGGGGAGGGCGAGGGTTAGGGTTGAGGGTTCTAGGGTTTAGGGTTTCGGACAAAATTTAGTGGTCTGACAAATTTTCTTTTAAAGTTTAGTGCTGCATCCTTAATCCTAAACCCTACAAGTTGTCCCACGGGTTGGAGCACGATAAAAAATCCTGCTACCTCGATACACCTACGACTTGTCCTTCCTCCTTGCAGGACTACTGACTTCTACTGCTGCTACTAGTACCACCATCACCAAACAGTACCCTATCGATTTTTACCTCCCGAGCACTCCAAGCTTGCCTCAAGGGGCATGTGAGGCATGGGGAACTCCGGCACGGAAATGACCTTTTGCGGCATATTGAGCTGTTTAGTTAGGGTTTAGGGTTTAGGGTTTAGTGGTTTAGGGTTTAGGGCTTAGGGTTTAGGGTTTAGGGTTTAGGGGTTAAGGGTTTGGGGTTTAGTGGTTTAGCCTTGGGCCTTGACTGGGACTCCGGCTTCGGGCTCTGGGTTTTGGGATTGGACCTCACTTCTCCCCTCTGAGACTACCGAGCCTGCGCGAACATTCCTCGAAGGTGCGCATGTCTGGCTATGTCGGTTTAGGGTTTAGGGTTTAGGGTTTAGGGTTTAGGGCCATTTTAAATAGGAGTGGTACACTAAACACCACACTTTTCCTACATGCCAACGCCAACCCGAAGCGATTGAGGATGCCAGAAGTCTCGTAATGGAAGCCTAGGGTTCCAAACCCCAGGCGTTCGCGGCGAGAAAGCGTAAGTTGGGATTAGGGCTTAGGGTGTCATTGTTATGTCCTGTACCCGCAACTTTCAACTTGATAGTCTCGAAGATGCTAAGACCGGTACTGTGATGCTCATGGCAGCCCGGCACTTTCAGAACCAGAAATCTAGCAGCCCTTGCCTGAAGCAGCCTAAGCCCTCATTCCCAGATGCCCTAAAGCCCCGAAGCCCCAGAACCCAAACCAAGATCCTGAACCCACACCCGAAACTCCTTTCACCAAAATTCCACAAAAAGTCCGGGAAACCCCATCTACTCAAAACCCCGAACCTCTCAACCCCTAAACCCTAAACCTCTCAACCTCCTAAAGAGCCCAAGAAGCGAAACCTCACGCTCGTTGAAACCTCCACAGCACCCCATACCAAAAAGCCCAATCTTTCAAACACTCTGTCTTTAGGGTTTAGGGTTTAGGGTTTAGGGTCCTTTATGAACCCTCCGCAAAACACTAGGACGCCCAAGGAAAACTGCTAAACCCTAAACTGGGCCCACCGTTGCTTCACGTGCTAAGCCTGTGGCTTGCGTCACCGCGAAATGCCGGAGCTGAAACGCGATGGGAACAGGATTTTTTTTTGGGGGGGTGCTATTACAGCATTCTATGTCGGATTATGAAAACTTCATCATACAGTGGCACATGAGCGTTTATCGGATTTTCGCTGGGTTTGCACAAGGCTCTTTTCTGCTTTTTTATGTATGGATTCCTTCCATGGTTTGTTAAGCATTAAAGACATTGGGTTTGGAGCCCGTTGTCCAGGGTGCATAACCTTCTTCTTACTTCCTTCTTAGATTTATAGTATAATCTACCGGTAAAACCCTATTCTAACTATAAAGGCCCCTGCTCTGTTTAGTTTAGAGCTCAGGGTTGGAGCAGAAGAAAGCACGGAACCTGAAGCGATGGAGCAACTGGAGAATTGCTCTGAGGCCTAAACTCCCCGAGCCCCCAAATGGTCGAAAACCCTCAGTGGCGCCAAGCCACCTTGAGCCTAAACCCTGTCGAATCCGAGAAACCGGAACATGGGACTCCTACCCACAATCCGCAACAAAACCAACAATCCCTTCTAGAACCCTTAAGAGCATCTTTATAGAACCCAAAAAAGCTTCTAGCCAGTAGAACCCGACTCCCTAGAGCTGGAGGTCTAAACCCCACCTGGCAGAGGAGTTCGGGCGCCCCCGGCTTCAGCGCATGGTTCGCGACAACCAAAGCCCTGCAATTCGACAGGGGGGGCTCTTCTCTCTGGGTTCCTTTGAGGGGTCCTTTAAGGGTTCCTCTGAGGGGTCCTTTAATTAAGGGTTCTACAGGGGCTCCTGTAGGGGAACTACGTATCGCAAGGAGTCCACGACCCAGAAAGGCAAAGAATCAACGCTGCCATGATTGAGACACTATGATAGGGCTTGTAGAGGTCCCTTCTTATTGATGATCCCTGAAAGGGCATGACTGCTTCGCATGAGCAGTGAAGCTGGCATTGCTGAGGCTTGCAAGCTGAAAGTCTGAAACTTGAAGGAGTCTTGGGGCTTTCTTTTTCAGGCGTATACTGTAAGGGTTTAGGGGCTTCGTTTAGGTTTGGGGTTTCGGGGCCTGAGGGATTTCCGTAAGCAGTTGCATGCTTTCTGCCAGAGGTTTCAAGTGGCCTTCGTGTTGTGCTTTAGGTCTCTACAACGGTCGCCGACCCTGCGAAACACCTGTGTGAAGCCTGAACCCTATAATAATAATAATAATAATAGTAATAATAATAATAATAGTAATAATAATAGTAATAATAATAATTATTATTATTATTATCATCATAATAATAGTAGTAATAATAATAATAATAGTAGTACTACTTACCCTGTGCTTCCTCGACCGTAGTTTTCGGGGTGGTTGCGAACTACTTAGTTTCGCCCCCGAGCGCCCTTATTTTTCCCCTCCTCATCTTCAGGATAAAGCCACCACACATTGATGGAAACCACCCTAGTTTGCCCGACACTATGTGTCACAATATATAATGTGAACCACCCTGTTTTACCGTCGACCGACATAATGGAAGCCACCCCGATTTACCCCTTAAAGTGACCCTGACTTATCCAGGCTCGAAAGCAACAGCCCCAAGGCCCCACTACTTCCGACTCCACAAACCCCAAAGCCCCCACTGCTTTCCATAGTAGAATCAGGCCCTCTAGTCCCGACAAAACAAGCCCCTAGGCCCGCCAGCCACAAGGCCCAGCATTTCACGACTCCACCATGTACACCGCTTCGAGCACTGGACCCGGGGGCCCGCATGTAATTTAGACAGACAGCTCTGTACTTACAGCAGGGTTGATTTCAGGGTTGAATCCGGCTCGCCATGGGTGTGCTCTCGATCTTCGCTGATGTCGGGTGGTGCCCCAGGGTCTCGGTTCCTGTGTAAATAATGTGCACTTTCCCGGGGCGAGGTACATATGAATTTTTGTGGGCTCTCCTCACAGCGATCTCCGAATTCTTGGGCTGGTGCCCCAGGGTCTCGAGGGTAGAGGTCTAATCCTAGGCTAGATCTACCGGGAACGAGGTACAGATCGATGATTTCTGGTGGTGCCGATCTTTGAGATTCCGTTGGTGCCCCAGGTTCTGATTCTGGCAGGAATTGACTAACAGTACTGATCATGAGGTACGGTTTGATGTTGGTCTATGAAGAAGGCCTTGCTTTCTCGCAAGGATCCCAGCTACTCGGGCAGGGGTTTCCGAATGAAGTCGATGCTAATTTTCTGTTGGGCTCCAGGTCTGGATATTAAGAATGCGATCGTGGAGGATGGCACGGACTCGGACGGTTGCCCCGGCCAGTCTTGACTTGTGCATGTGGGTACTAGAGTGCATGTCATATAAAAGCAGCTTCCGGGCGGTTGCTGGTGCTCAAGAGCTTTTTTTTCCAGAAGCATCAGCACTGCTGGTGCCCATGCCGAAGAGTAAGCCTCAGTCGCTTCGGGAGCGGTTTTTGCAGGCACAAGGGATCGGGGGCCTGGTTTTTAGGGTGGTTGGAATCATAGCGCCATAAACCCCGATTTGAGGCTACAAGGAGGGTCCTGAAATACTATCGATAACCCTAAACCTTAAACCCTTAAACCTAAACCCTCAAGGCCTATTTGAGGGTGCAAGGAGGGTCCTCGCAGCTAGCTTCGCTTTCGGAGTCTGGGGCTTAGGGCCTTGAGGGTGTCCCAGGCCCTGAATCTTCCGAAGGTATATATAGGGCTTTAGGGTTTTAGGGTTTTGGGCTTTAGGGTTTTAGGGAATTGGGTTTTAGGGTTTTTACTGCTTTGGGTTTACGGTCCTACCATTTGTCTGTCAGGAGCTTTATGCTGGCATCCTCCTGAACGAGGACTACCAGGAAAAGAGGATGAAGGAGCTGTGCAGGGTGGACAATGTGCGACCCGAAAAGATGCAACGGCTGCTGAAGCAAGGGAAGGCCCTGTTGTAGACACCAATCCCCAAATCTGTGTAAAATCTAATCCCTGTAGATGCTGCTACAAGCCTCTGACAGGCTCCGGTGATTTTTTCCTTCGTGAACCTCCGGAACGGCACCATCGGCCGGGATGAGGTGCTTAGGGTTCCGAGGGTTATGGGCTTTCGGATATTTCAGAAGCCTTAAAGCCTATAAACCCTAAACCCTTAAATCTAAGACCCTAATATATAATATTCCTTAGGATTACACAAGGGGGACTCAAGGTTGAGGGATTTGGTGGTTATCGGCTATTTGCATGAAACCCTATATAATACCTTCAATCTCTCGATTAATTGCACCCCGCCGGGTGGTACTGGGTTTAGGGTTTCCTGCTTCGGGTTGATGCCCAAGCCCTAACACCAGGTGGAGGATCCCACCAATGCCAAGCTGGTTGCGAGGCTGCTGACCACGCTAGGATTGAAGATACCCTCGTCTAGCGAGACGAAAGCGGCCCTTCAGAAAGTCGCCAGCGATTACAATCTGCTGGGGAAGAAGAGTTCGGTTGCAGCCCAGGAGGCACGAAGTTGTTCACGCCAATAGCCACCAAGCCTCGACCATCTTTTGGGAAAGGGG
>CAJNDV010034752.1:84143-102410 GCA_905221635.1 Symbiodinium sp. CCMP2456 | reverse complement strand
AGCCACTCCGAAAGACGTCTCCTGCCCCAGGCGAAAGGCAAAGCTGCTGCGAAGCCGAGCACGAAAGCCTTGCAGGGCCCGCCGGATGTCTTGAAAGATGCTGAGAAGGCAAGAGATTCAGGAGCTTGTCAGGGTTCCCCTATGCTGTGAGCTCCCTCGATTGCAGGTTGTTCTATCGGCGAACAATCGCATCCAGGATGTTGGAAAGCTGACTATGAAGTCGGCCGAGCTGGCCGACATGTTCCTCGCTTGTAGTCTTTTGCCCTCAACTTTCAAATGTAGTGCCTAAAGCCCCGACATAATAATATATCCCGAAACCCCTGCTCCTCTGGAGGTCTGAGAACCTCCGCAAAGCCTACTTGGATGACTTGCAGGTCAAGAGCAAAGAGGTATGCAAGATGCGAAACCGCTTGCAGAGCCTTATCGATGCTGGCAAGGTTTGGACCCCAGCCCCCAAAGCCCAAACCCATAAGTGCCCCTCTAAGCTTCAAAATTTCAGCAACCTCGACCAGTCGATCCCTAAACGCCACAAAGCCCGAAAGGTCATGCTGCATGTGCTCAAACCCGAAAAGAGATCCCCAAAATCCTGAGCGCCACAAGTCCTGGGAAGCTTAAAAACCCCAAGCCTAAACCCCAACATGCTTGCAACAATTTAATGCCGAAGTCGCACCAACTTAAACCTAGCTCAAATTCTG
The DNA here is from genome assembly GCA_905221635.1 of Symbiodinium sp. CCMP2456. Taxonomy (NCBI): domain Eukaryota; class Dinophyceae; order Suessiales; family Symbiodiniaceae; genus Symbiodinium; species Symbiodinium sp. CCMP2456. The sequence continues at coordinate 101,715 of CAJNDV010034752.1, read as the reverse complement.
GCCCTAGAAGACCCCTAAATTGGGTTTAGGGGTTCGGGCTTTAGGAGTTTCGGGCTTTAAGTTTAGAGCTTTGGGGGTTTAGGGCTTTAAGGGTTTAGGGCTTTAGGGGTTTACAGGCTTTAGGGCTTTAGGGGTTTAGGCTTTAGGAGTTCAGGGCTTTCGGGTTTTAGGGGTTTAGGGCTTTAAGTTTAGAGCTTTAGGGGTTTAGGGTTTTAGGGGTTTAAGGCTTTAGGGGTCTTGGGCTTTAAGTTTAGAGCTTTAGGGTTTTAGGGTTTTAGGGGTTTAGGGCTTTAGGGGTTTAGGGCTTTAAGTTTAGAGCTGTGGGGCTTTAGGGGTTTTGGGCTTTAAGTTTCGTGCTTTAGGGGTTTTGGGCTTTAGGGGTTTTGGGCTTTAAGTTTAGAGCTGTGGGGCTTTAGGGCTTTAGGGGTTTAGGGCTTTAAGTTTAGTGCTTTAGGGGTTTAGGGCTTTAGGGGTTTAGGGCTTGCAAGCAGGTGAAGGAGATCCCGGACCAGCAGGCTGTGGTGCTCGGCCTCGTGGATGCCATCGATCGCTTCCTGCTGTCGGCCAAGAGAACAGCTGACGAGGGAAATCAGGGGAAGCCGGGCTCCAAGTAGGATCCTGATCACTAGCTCTAGGGTTCCTGGGCCCTCTCAGCAATGATATGTGCTAGGGACACTAGTGCTGTGCTGGAAGGACCTTAGAGAGCTTAAATGTACGGTAGTCGTAGCCCAGACGAAATCGAGATCTTACAATGGAGCCTGGACACAGAGCAGATGCAACTGTGTCGGTGCTTGTGAGATCGGTCTAGATCGATCTACTACGACAATTCTGAGGCCTCCTGAAAGCTTCGCTGTTCGTGCAAAGCACATTTCAAAGACGGGTTGGTTGGCTTCGTGCAGGGGAATGCAACGAATCCATAGACCCAGCCCATAGATATGCCCGGACAGACGACGAAAATGGACCTTGCAGTCGATTCGACTGTTTTCATTACAAAGCAAATCCCATAACGAATATTCAAGGATCCTCTCGATATAAGAAGCTGCATGCCAGGTACAGACCATGAAGATCTGGAAGAGCAAGCCCCTTTCTTCTTGCATATGCTCGAGGAGATTGGTGATGGGGTGTGGCTCTTGGTTCGGTTTGACCCGAGAAGCTGACAAGCCATCCCTAAATCACGCCGAGGCCTCCAGCATCCAAAGGCAGATGAAGGCGGCAGCAGCATCGGCCCAGGAGCACCGAATGGCGAAACCAGAACCGTTATCATCCCGATGCCACGAAGACTCCTAAATCCTAAAGCAGCTTATAAAGCCCCTTAAAGGCCCCGACCGTGAACCCTACCTCAATCCTAAGCCGATCTAGCCCCTTGAAGGCCCCAACCGTGAACCCTAGAAGAAGACCCTAAATGCAGTATAAAGCCCATGGCCCCGCTACAACCCGAAAGCCCAACCTGCAGCTGCCTTTCGTGACACCCAAGCCTAAACCCCTAAAACACTGAATCCTAAAGCCCTAACCCCAAAAGCTCGAAACTTGAAGCCCTAAAGCCCTAAAGCCTGTAAACCCCTAAAGCCCTAAAACCCTAAAGCCCTAAACCCCTAAACCCCTAAGGCCTGTAAACCTTAAAGCCCTAAGGTTTCAAAGCCCTAAACCCCTAAAACACTCACACCCAAGCCTAAACCTTCAATCCAAAAAGTCCCCAGGATAGCCGTGGTCGATCGTCTACGCACACGATGAAGCTGGCAAGCTACAAAGGTCGGTCAAATGCTGCCCGCAACTTTACTCGCTTTGCCAAACTCCCCTTCGAGCCACGGATCGCGAACAGCTTAGGTCTTTAGTTCAGAAACTGTACTGGGGGGTTGTAGGCTGTAAGCTCAAGGTTGGGTTTTTTCGTGTGGGGCCGGGTTTAAAGTTTATTGCTCGGGCCTATTGGTTTCAAGTTTTATAGGTTGGGGGCTGTGTTATTATTTGTTTTATGTGGTGTTCTTATAACGAAACACGATATTCAGTTCCCTTTGTGCTTCGAAGATATAAGGAGATGACATCATGCTCGGTGCCTGTGAAATGCACTGAAACCACAAGAAAATACAGGAATATTCCAATCTTCAATGCCGACGAGGTTCTTCGTTATTTATGGGACGAAGTGGGTGTCAAAGTTTCTTCGGAGAGTATTCGGGAGTATTGGACACGGGCCAAGCAAGCCGGAGTTCCCTGGGCCCAACACGACTACAGCAGCCAACCTGGAGGATGGCCGATTCCCTTGAAAATCTTCGGAGACGATGCTACCTTCAACCAGCATCTCGGCTTTGCATCCAGCTTTTTCTAGACGATGTTCTAAATTCTAAATATAAATTTTCCTATTGGCGAACTAAAGGATGGGCGACAAAGCCCTCGCATTCGTGTTGAGCTGTCCGTTGTGGCGGCCACAGGGTGCGAGGAATTCTCGGTTCTTGCTTTCCGTGTTGTCGTTGGATGCTACTTACCTCGGCTGGGAAACCCTGAAACCTGTCATTGGTCATATTGTTGCTGCCTTAAACCGAGCAGCAGCCACGCCACTGACCCATGACGGTCATTGCTTCATGGTCACCGAGATTGGTGGCGATTGGAAATACTTTCGTGAGGCTCTATGCCTGAGGACCCATTGGAATGCCCCACGGATGTGCCACCATTGCAGAATCGTGAGGAGGAACATGGCAGATTTGCCTCTGGCCCATGACATAGATTTCAGGGACACTCGTGGTTTTTTGGCGGAGGCTTCAAAACAAGATGCATCGCCATTTGTGCTGCTCCAGGATTTTCATCCTTCCAAAATCACCTGGTGCCTGCTCCACAACCTCTACCTGGGCTTGTCTCCTGGCTGCATTTGGCCTTAAAGGGGTAGCCACTGGGTTTTTCAGTCTTGCAATGGCCCGAAGAGGCTGTGGACGGCGAACGGGGGGGCAATGGCATGCCTTCTCGACCTGGGTTGGTGGGGACTGCCGGATGTCGACATCAGAGTTCGCCTTCAGAAGGCATGGGCCGACTTTTGCGACTGGAAGTCTGCAAACAAGGTTACGTGCTCACAACGACCCTTTACACCTGGCATGCTCTTCAAAGCGAAACATGGTGCATATTTGAGTTGCAAAGGATTCAACAGCCGGGTTCTTTCTTCCTGGCTTGTCACAGAGGCACAGAAGGCCTGGCAGGGCTCTGCAAACCCCAGCGATGAACTGTCTCTTATGACACATGCACTGCCGCTCGGCTTCTTCAATTTCCCTCGGGCCTTCACCCTTTCTTTTTTTCTTCTTGTGGCTAGACCACAATCGAAATTCGAGCCCTTGTAGCTGGGGGAATCTAATCTGCATTGGAGGACCTCGATCTCTTCCTATATGGACTTGTCCGAGAGATTCCTGCGGTTTCTGAAACTTGGCTCGTTCGGTAATGGATTTTGCATGTGAAGCCCTAAACCCTAAACCCGGTCATTCCAGGACGCCGGAGGAAGCCATGCAGCTCTATTCGGCGGGGCTGGGCTTCCTGGAGTCACATGTGGCCCTCACAAGGGTGTGCCAAAGGACTGCTGGGACCCCTCACGGTGTCAAAAAGGATTCCTTTGGACACATTTCTCCTCGACAGGAAGAATTTGAAAAGATGGCTGCTGAAACCCAAATTTCATGTGCTCTCCTAAGCGACCAGGGTCGGGGCTTGCAGATTCGAATCGAAATCAGTCTGTAATTGGGCTCCCGTGACCGAGGCCTTCCACGAACAGCTTGTCATGACTCGACAATGGGGACACTTGATGGCAAGTAGAGGGAACCAAGGCAATATTCTAGCTGCCTGCTGGTGCTGCGAGGTATGAATCAGAGGTTCCTTCATGGAGCCTTAGACGAGGACCATATGGCATATGTCAAACGAACCTCGTCGGCACTGGAAAACCAAACATGCTTAAAGGTCTCTGAGGGTCCTGGAACCTGAGCCCCAAACCCTGAAGCTCCAAGCCTTAAAGCCATCATCATAGAATTGCAAAAGCCCCAAAAGTCAGTCCGGCCCCTGAGCACTCTCGAACCCGAATCGTAATCCCTTCCCAATCTGAGGACTTTGTGCGAGATCCAACATGAAGCGAAATATGGAAAGACACGTCTTGAAAGTTGCCGGATTCCGACTTTTAGCAATGAAGTACAAAGTTCGCCGATTGGATTTGAACACCAGTGCGGCCAAGAGGATGCGACTCTCGTGAGCCCGAGCTTCCGGAAAACATCGATGGGATTCTTGAAGTCTCTTTCGGGGTGGTTCGAGTTCCTTTCCTGGAGTTTCGAATGGGTCATTTCAAGGTGGTTCGGGTCCGCAGGCTCTTGAACATCCTTGGGTCGAAACGAGGTTGTTCGGGGGATCGTCTGTGTTTGATGGAAGCAGGGTTTGCTTGATGCCTAATTGGGGTGGTTCGACGAGGATTTCCGAACCACCGGAAAAAGTCAGGTGGCAATGGCAACGCCCTTGGTTTCTAGGGTGGCAGGAATCATAGGGTTATTATTACTGTATTGTTATTACTATTGTTGTGAAGCCTGAACCCTAAGAGCAGACACCCCCTTCTACGTCACCCTGTGGGTCGCAGCCGCGCAACTCCCATATGCAGTGAAGAACAGCCGCTGTATGAAAAAATATGACAGCAGCATATCAATGTCTGACGAGGGGCTCGTATGAAACATAGTTAAACACACTCGGATAGCCACAGGCCAAAATCCTGAAGACAAAAACCCCGAAGCTGTCCAAATACTGGCCCTGGACGCGATAAGACGCTGCACGGCATTCCGACTCTTCCGATTCTGGGATTTATGGCTCTATCACCCGATCCTCGCGCCTCTTGTCAGACTGTGCTCTATCTGCTGTACTTTCCTACATTCTGAACCATCCTTAAACCCTCGTCTGACCTAGAAAAGAGTTTGGCTACTGCCCCCATACAGTAACAATCTATCATAGGGCTACTAGTAAGGGCCTTATATATATCTACAATATAATACTATTCAAAAGTTAGTGAATGGGGGCAGTGTCCAAGTGAGAGTTATGGTTAGCTCCGGCGTCCATGGGTATCTAGCAGGGAATCTTACGTGTACTACACCCCCAAACCCCTAAACGGGAATCTTTCAGGGAAGGAGGGCATGGCCCAGTCCTACAACAATGAAATCATGCAGGAATACGGCAACTTGACGAACCTTACCTAGACCCTCCATCTACCCTCATATTAGACCCTGAATACCCCTTATTCAAACCCAGATGACCCCTAGTTGAGGGTACACAAGGAGGGTCCCGGCAGATTCCGCTTTCTTCCCATTGGAATGGAGGATCATGGGACTTAGTAAGTAAGGTTATAAGTCCCTTAATTGGGGTTATAAGTATAGTTATCCTATTTTTAACCCTACTTACTAAGTCCCATGATCCTTTAAGTGGGGGCCTCTCGGAGAGGCGCCCCTTCTCCTCGAGCTCCTGCAGCTGCTGCAGGTACCTGGAGCCTCGGGGAGTGACGTAAAATGAGCTTCGGACCTTCGCCAAAGGGTTTACGGTTTAGGGTTCAGGGTTTAGGGTCTAGGGTTTAGGGTTTAGGGTTGGGTCCAGGAGGGAGTTTTCCGGCTTCCGTAATTCAGATATTTCTGCAACCAAGGAGGAACCAACTGCAAGGACAGTTAGGGGAACAGTGTGGCTTTAGTGCATGTCTGAGTAGGAAGCACTAAACCTCATACTCCGAACCAAACAAGTCTGATAGGCTCTTACCGAGAGTGGTCCAGTGGTCCAAGGGAATGTAATGCGGTCCTAAGAGTCATCGTAGGCGTGATGGGGCCGCAGCATACAGCCAATTCCGAACCTCTGCGGAATGCTTAGGAAGGCAGCGCAATATAGGGGCCTTAATGATTGGCCTGGGTTTTGGGGGTATACTATATTATCATTATGCTGAGGAACCCCCAAAATCCTACTCTAATCATTGAGGCCCCTACATTAGGATTCTTGGGTTCAGGGTCTGTCAGGGATCACTTCTCTGTGTCCGGCTCCCTGTCTCTTGAAATTCTTGACCACACTCCGGAAGACGAGCTTACAAATGACATCCTGGGGATAGAGAGGCGATCAGACTTCTTCTGGACCTCATGAGGTTGGCATTCTGGAGCCTCAGGTGCAGCAAAGTGGCCATCTGCGTCCAAGAACACCGCGCTGTAGGTCCCCGTCAGCCTCTTAGGAAATGGCAGAATCTCAGAAAGCTCTGCGAGATGCGAAACTCTTCAGAAAGTAAGGGGTGCTTGAACACAACAGGGCTTGACACCAGGGCTCCTATGCTGCTACTCTAGATAGCATCACATGAGAACCTTTCTGAAAAACAGGATTCTGGATCAAGGGCTAGACACCACAACCAACGCTGATCCGCAAAACTGCTGGGGCATTGGCGATCAGTGGCAACAAAAATCGGGTCCAGCTCTGTTGCCATTTCTGCTACGCAAGTCGCGCGTCCTGCCTGGGAATAACTTCAGCGCTGTTTCCCAGCCAAACCTGACAGGGCCAAACCAAAGGCTAGAATTACGGGGCCAAAATAAAGCCCCCTCTGATCCCTAAATCCCTAAACCCTAATCCCTTTAGGCTCCTTGGTACCTCATACATGTAAGCTCCAGTCTCTTGCGTGGCCAGTGTTGCCGGAAGCGGATACGGTGATTCAAGCTGAAGCTCGGTAAAGCTCCCGGTACAGGTTGGGATTGGCTTGGGGCTTCGGGGCAAAGGGTATAGGGATTATGAACCCTGCTGGTTATGGCACTATCTCGAGGTCGGGGCACTCAATCAGAATATCCCCTTGCGGCATCCACATAACTATGCTACGATGTACGGCAAACCCGCTGTCGAATCATTCTAAGGGCAAACTACTAAACAAAACTGTGACTGCCACGCGAAACGTGCTCCAAAACCTCAAACATTGTAATCCTAAACCCTAAACCCCAAGTAAGATGCCTCGATGCGGGAGCTCAATTCGGCCATGGCCTTGTCAGGACGTCCCGGGGCTCTTTAGGGTTCAGGGTTTAAGGGTTTAGGGTTTAGGGGTCTGTTCAAAGCCCCGTGCACAAGTAGTTGGGTTCCTGCTCAACTTTCCACAACAAGCAAAGCAAACAATTCACGATGATCCCTCCTAGTGTAGACTTAGGTCAAGCTTTTCAACACTCCAAAGAGCCCTCGCAAAATGTCTTTGTTTTGGTAAGTTAGACTTAACCAAGGTTACTTAACAGCTTACAAATATCTCAGCCGCCTTCTTTTAGGTAACTCAAGCTTCACCGGAGATCTTTGACACCTTCACAAAAGTGACCCGGTTCTAGTAGCGTAGCTCCTTACGCCCTGAAACCCTACGTTTTTGAGGGTCCTGATGATCTATGAGTGGTGTACGGAGTCCTGGAGACAAGGGTCTTTTAGAATCTCTTTTGTCATATTGGTTTGCGACTTGTGGGATCTTGTATGAATCTTTACCTTCTTAGATACCTTGCATATCGTAACATATAGCATCATGAAAACAGGAACGGCCTAAGACAAGGAGGGCCAAATTGCGGGGCAGCCGCCCAAAATGGAGGGCCAGAATGCAACAAAAATATGCGGTGTGATCCGGAGCTGATTTGGCAGATGAGCGAGAAATGCAGCGGCTTTTGAAACCGTCTTTTTCTTGCGGGGGTGGGGTGCTCAACCAAGGCGCGGGTCTCCACTTTGGCTCTCTATTTTGCTGGCCCTGCATTTCGGCCCTCCATGTTATGTTGTGGCCCTCCCTCCATTTCGGCTCTCTATTCGTCCTAGGGAAGACAGAGAGCCGAAACGGAAAACCGGGCAATATGGGGAACCCAAATGGAAAGCCAAAACTAAGGGCCGCTAAATTAGTCCAAATCTCGAACAGAGGGCCGAAATGGAAAACTCGTTGGGCAGCACACCGCACTCCACCCCACTTCACCTGCCTGCGATCGGCGCATGCAAGTCTCGTCCATGTGACACATGCATTGCTGCAGCCCGTCCATCCACAACATTATAAAAAATAAAAACATTTTTTGCAATTGAACATGCCCGTCGACAGCTTTGCGGTTGTCATAACTATAGCTTCCGTTAACAATGCCGCCTTCCCTGTAAGAGGCGCCAGTTCCTTTTTGGGATTACTTTATAGGATTCTAGATATGAACCCCAAAAAGGAACTACTTTAGGGCCTATGGGCAAGCATTTTGGGGTGTCGGGTTCCGTCTTCACCCCCCGACCTGGCACAGCCGCCATTCCCTTTGGACATGAATGTGTGGACCTGGCTTCAGAGCATCCGAACAAATCACGTAAAGCTTGCTGACATCCAGAAACACTGCGAAGCCTGGCTTCAGTGGCGTACAAATCGCACAAGCGGTCTTATAAAGCCTTCCTCCATGGATTTTTGTTCCTGGATCTCCCCGGATTGCACGCAGGCGGCGCCGCCGCAACTTGTCGGCCAGGAGGCTACTTGGAGGATCATGGGACTTAGTAAGTAAGGTTATATATAAGTCCCTTAATTGGGGTTATAAGTATAGTAGTTATCCTAACTATAACCCTACTTACTAAGTCCCATGATCCTCCAAGCAGCGCGGCCCCTGCAACCCGACATTGCGCCGCTGCTGCATGGCGGCACATGGGACAGCTGCTTTCAGCCGAGGCCACCCTCCCGACGAGACCGTTTCAAGATTCGGGTTTAGGGTTTAGGGTTTATAGGGTTTAGGGTTCAGGGTTTCATCTCCCATCGTGATATGCGGGGGCAAGTCGCCGCCCTCCAGTGCCAGCTCCTCGACCGCGCTTGCTGGTCTTGCGGTTTCAGACAGATGGGCCCCGTGAGGATTTTGTCTTCCTCGGCGAGGTTGTGCCAGACTTTGCTTGCACGGTTCCGGATGCCATTTCAGGCCAAGCGAGGGCTGATCAGGGGTCCCAACACGGGCTCCTGGGGCCTTGCTGGCATGCCAGGTGCTCGACCTGCCGCGTGCAAGCAAGGCCAGCCCAGGGATGACTGGGTTTTCCAAAAAGTAGGGGACCCTAATATAGCACCCTGAATAGTAGGACCCTATTACAAGGACCCCAAGATAAGGTACCCCCTTCTTTTCGGAAACTCTCATAGGTCTTCGCCAGATGTCGGGTTGCTGTCCATGCTGGTGTTTAGCCGCTGGGCGAGCCAGCGGGCCAGGAAAACACAGATTACTTGGAGGATCATGGGACTTAGTAAGTAAGGTTATAAGTCCCTTAATTGGGGTTATAAGTATAGTTATCCTAATTATAACCCTACTTACTAAGTCCCATGATCCTCCAAGTAGAGCACCGGAGCCACTTATGAAGAAAGCTGTGCACAAGAGCATCTGCCATGGCGGCATGAGTCTCACTCGGCTTGAAATCTAGTCACAATGCCTCGGCAATACACTGCTCACCGATGCACAGGAACAATGAGCCTGTTGATGTCTGCACTGCAGGGTGCCGATTGACAGCATCCCTTCTGCAACAAAAAACGCCCGGGTTACGCGGTTTTGAGGAATAATCAGACCGAAGCTGGGGATCAGGGTTTGCTCTTCAAAACTTCGGATGTTTCTACTGAAGGGGGAGGGGGGTGCACAAAGAGCGCTGGCAGCTAGACCCGGACCATATGGCAATCTTATTCCCTTGTAGGCCCTGTGTAATCAAACGATATTTTTCCGCCAAACTTTGACTGCTAGAGTGTAGAAGAGCGCCCTCTGTGGAAGCTTCCCCGACCGCTCAGGTCGCCACAATGTGGCATCTTGCGATCGCCACCCGCAGCACATCCTCCTCCATGTCCAGATCATGCAGTGCTTTCATGTGACGAATGAGAGACCATGAAGACTTACATCACGCTTGTACGAATACCGTCTGCTTTAGTTAGTATGGGTCTTCGCCTTCGAATCCATATGCAAACTCAGACTGGCAGTGCTTATTGCTACGATTCTTGCAACGTGACATGCGGGTAAGCGTGCCTTCAGATGCCAGTCAGTGATGGTGTGAATCAGCATACGTTCTGAAGGTGCTGATGCCGCAAACTCCATTCGACGCAGGTACGTGCATGACAAGCTTACGTTGCGGCAAGTCGCTCCAAAAGCCACCCGTCTCCAGAGCAGCCCCAAACAACAAAGAGGCCTGATCTCTCTCTGAAAAAAAACCAAAACCCCACAACCCCAAACCTTGAACCCTGGACCTTCAAGCCAGAAATGTAACCACCCCAGGCGCTCCTCAATCGAGTGAATCCGAAGCTCCGGAAACTCGATGGCCTGTCGAATCGGGCGGGGCGGGGGGGGAGCAAGTCGGCGGTTTTGGGGGGGATTTAGAATATGGGGTAAGAGATTTATAAAGATTTCGGATTTCCGGTTGAGGGGGTTGGGGTTGACAGTTTAGATTTCGGGCTTATGATTTGAGAACTTGGGTTTTTGCGAAGGGATTAAAGTCTTTAGGACATGATAACAGGAAAGGAGCACTGCTTGGTAGCAGCCGTCTGCGTACTTGGGATGATGGCTGTGGTCTGATCCCCCCTGCCCGCCCACCCCCCATGCTGATGCGGTGAGGTGGTGGTGGCAGCAGCGTGTGATGGTGACCAGAACCGAAATTGGCCATGGTTTAGGCTTAGGCCACCCCCCTCTTCAACGCGAAGGTAGACAGTGGCTCCGCTGTTGAAGCGAGTCGGGATCAGACCACTGTAAGACTCTACAGAAGCTGTCGGATCAATCACCTACTACTACTGCTTCGTCGCAAAACGCCTCAAGACACCTCGAGAGGACAAAGCACACTGCCCCCATAAACCCGGAACCGTAAACTAGGCCTCTAACGCCTGCAAGCCCTAAACTAGGCCCTAAACCCGATAAGCCCTAAACCCCAAGCGAAAATAGTGGTTCCAGGAACACCGCATGAGCCCCGTACGAATCTCAGGGAAGAGTAGCCGCAGGAGGTCCCTATTTCCAGGACCTGGAATCGTCTTGGTTTGTGGGCTTTGATTTTTTTATCGGGTTCTAGAGGGGCCCTAATTCAGGAATGCATACATTACAGGGCACTTGGGGTTTTGGGGTGCAAGATTCACTGTGTTTGGCAGCCTAGGCCTTTCATGCTGAGTAGTGCTGTGGATTCAGATTAAGGGGTGAAGGGGTTGAGGCTTTAGGGCTTATAGGGTATAATATACTCTACTAACATGTAATATACTATACTACCACGGATGGTGCTCTGAAGCATCGTTCCATGGGCTTGCGCTATGTGCTCGCAGGTTGGCAAGGAAATCGAGATGAAGTGGGATGGGGTTTGTAACCGCGCCCTGCAGTCTATAGCTACTGAGTATCTGCGTCCCTTGAAAATCTCTGACGCCCTTGAAGAGCAAACCCTTAACCGCTCGGACCCCGATCCCTTGCATGCTGCCGAGCGAATTCGTGGCATGAGCCTCTCGCCTGCCCAGGCACTGCTCCTCGCAAGGCTGTGGCGCACAGCGCTGCCTGAAAGACTAAAGTGACCAAAGGCAAGAGGTCCCTCTCTCTGTATATGCATGAGCATAAACATAAACATATACATGTATAGTTGTATCTTTATTTGATTGTATACCTCTCAGTCTCTATATATATGTATGTCTATATCAATGCATGCATATATCTCTATGATATATATATATATACACACACACATACTTGCGTGTATGCATGTATGTACGTAGAGCTACGCCCGACTCCTCCGACGGCTGATGAGGCTTTGGTATACTCGTGGCAGATTACAACCCAAGATCGTCCAACATGCCCCGCTACTAAGACGTGCAGCTCCATGGTAGTCGGTTAAGGTTTGGGGTTTAGGGTTTGAGTTTTTTCTGTATACTCTGGTTATATGTGCATTGGGTGGCCAGGTTCCCGAAGTCTGCATCATAGACTCAGGAAAGGGCTGGGTTTCCGGTGTAGTGTTGACCTAGACTCCAACGTCTTTGGATTTCCGGCAACTGAGGCAAACAAAAGCCGCAAACAACTCAAAGACCCTAAACCTGAAACGCCAAAGCCACAAACCCTAAAAATCGTAACCCTTGCTTGACCACTCCGAAAGCCCTAAAGCATAGCGAACAGAGTTAGAAGGGCTTTGGGTGGCATATTTGACATTCATTGTATCGGGACTACGAGCATTAATCAGGTCTCTATATATGAACCCTCACAGTGTCCCTCTTATCGTACCCCTGTTTTGCGCTTCCTCTTCAAGCTTCAAAGCTCCAAGACAAACGAGCCTAAACCCTAAACTCTAGATGGGACTAGAGAGTTCTCTAAGCCGCCTTCTCACCACCTGGCATGTCGATCCACAGCCGGTCTCCTCTGCAAGGCGGCACAGGAGCCGCTGAAACCAACCCCAAGTCGCCGCAAACCCGTAAACCTAAACCCTAAACCCCAAACTCCCCCATACCCTGAAACACCTAACTGGACCTAAGCTTGCAAAAAGAGAGGAGGAGTTGGGGTCCCCTGGAGCTCGGTGCCTCTTTTGGCGCGAGCTTCTTCTGCGGGTAAACCCTAGGGTTTAGGGTTCAGGGTTTGAAGGGCTTCTGCAAGGTCTGACCCGAAGTAGTAGGCTCCTTATTCAGTGAACCGCTACCAAAGGAGTGTGGCTGGGGCTCAGTACGCCATGCAATCGTGGGAACTCGAACCCTAAACCCTATAAGCAACTAATTGGGGGCCTTAATATACGATACCCCGAAGCCCCATTCTAATTACTAAGGCCCCTATATTACCGCTGCCTGTCGTGGCGATGAGTTGCTTCATGTCGTCACTTCGCACCCCGTCTCTCAGAAGCGAAGACCGCCTAACATAGGGGCCTGAATACCTATAATAAAGAACCCCCAAAATAGTATAGGTAATTGTTTAGGCTCCCATATTACCTACAGCACTCTCCATTGTAGTTGGATTATCGTATAGGATCCTACATGTGAAACTGGTTTTCAACCAGAAAACTACAAAGAGACTACCGGTACACCTTGAATCCTACGATACCCAAGATAAGGAACCTTAATGGGCCTCCTTGAAGGGAGCCCTAAACCCTAAACCCAAAACCCCAAAACCCCTAAACCCAAACCCATGTTAAGGAACCTTAAGACCTACCTGTACTCTGCACACCCTAAACTCCGAAGGCCTCATCGCCTGGCTCGAACTCCAAGCGCGCCGAAACTCTGAAACCTGAACCGCTCAACCACAAAACCCTGAGCCCTGAAACCTAAACCCTACAAGTCCTAAACCCCAAACTCTGAAACCTAAAACTCCTGAACCCCAAAACCCCAAACTCTCCATTTCGGTCCCAGCCCTGAACCCGACTGAACCGGACTCCCCCGCCCCGCCCCGGATTCTGAGCTGCAGGCTGCGCCAGCGTTTCTGGGCCACCTGCTCCAGCACCTCTTTTGGAATGAAGAGGAAAGGAGACAGAGACAGAGACAAAGACACACGCACAGACGGACAAACAGACAGACGGACGGACAGCCGGACGGAAGGGATGGAGGAGAGAAAGAGAGAGGGGAGGGTGGAAGAGAAGGTGAGATGAGAGAAATTCGAGGGAGGGCCAGTGGGCTCGTCCACTTCGCTGTGCCTCGCAAATCGCTGCCGCCCTGCTGACTTTGGCCGGGCTCTTGAGGCTGACCTTGTCACATGTGGGGGGTCCGAAAATAGGGGACCCAAGTATAGGACCCCAAATAGTAGGACCCTTATTATAAGGACCCCAAAATAAGGTTCCCTAATTTTTCGGACACCCCCATGTAGGATGCTGCAGACCACATGCACCACAGTTCAGTCCAGCTTCTGCAGTAGCCGTTTTGTGAGAATAAATTACCTGAACACAGAGGGATGACACGCGGCCCTGAGCTAGTTCTATAGGCCTGCTGAGCAACAGTGCTATTATCAATATGAGACTAAGAATCGCGATTCCAACAATCAAGATATCGCAACTGCTTGTGTTAGTTAGATGCAGCGGCTGATGCGCCCTAAACCCTGCCGTACTTGTAAGACAAGTATGGAGCTGATCATCCGCAGCATCTTCTCAGCCTCGGACTTTCGACACCACATGGGACAGCAGGTTCAGATCCTGGCATTGGAGGGTTTCGGCTTTCAAAATGCATCGATTTGGAGTTGTTGGTTTGTCAGGTTCGGTATGATTGCCCACTGACGGAGTCTGATTGTGAAGGCTACGTACTGCGCCACTGCAGTCTAGCATGTGGGTAGTTCTCTAAATTAGGGTCCTATTTCGAGTCCAGAATATAGTACGTCACCCTTGAAAAACGGACCCCAAAAGGGGATCCTAATGTAGAGAGCCGGCCATGTGGCTGTCGGGTCGTGTCATGGGCCAGCGGCCAGAGAATATGCAGACAACCACGTTTAGGCTTCAAAACCTGGGAACTTTAAAGCCTTGGACCCCCAAGCACCCTATAAGGGGAGCCCTTATGCCCGTAGGTTTAGGGTTTAGGGTTTAGGGTTTAGGGTTCATAGTGGGTAGGGGTCTAAGTAGAGGGGTCGGCTCGCTTCGGTCTGTGCGTCGGCTGTAGGACGTAAGCCTTAGACCGTAAACCCGAATGTATATAGGGCCCTTAAACATCAGAATAGAGTTTTGGGGGTATAGTCTAGTATAGTATACTAGAAATATAATAAGGAACCCCCACCCCCAGAATAGTATAGGCAATTATCAGGGCCCCTATATTACAGGGGTTGGGTTTCTGTGTTCAGGGTCTTCCGCTTCCGGAGGTCGGAAGGCTGGAAAAAGCTGGCTTCCGCGCAGCGCTTCTAGTCTCATCGGGTTTGGGGTTTAGGGAATCCCCGACGATAATCTACCCTCAATCCCCCTTCTCATTGCTGAGGCTCCCATATCACCATCACTGCCTCCTGAACTCTTCACCCATCCAAAGAGTTCCCGATCCGCTTTGGGTCCTTCTGATATGGAAGAGCTCCTGGGCTGGCACCCCGATCGATCTCCTGCTGCCTCGGAGAAAGGGGGGTTCAGGTGGAGCTCGATCTTGAGGAGGCTCTTCATAGGGGCCTTTACTGTAAGCTTAAAAAATATATAGGGGTTTGGAGGTTTGGGGGTTTGGGGTTTTAGGAAGCCTCGGCGAACATCCCGAGCTTGCCCCGACTCTTTATCTTGCCTGCTTTGTGGCCGTCGTGGTTTAGGCCATTGCCTGCAAGTAAAGCCTAAGCCTAAACCAAAAACAACATGAGAGCTGCCTTCAAGTGTCTCGTTAGGGTTTAGGGTTTAGGGTTTGGGGGTTTAGGGTTTAGCTGCTTGCAGTCCACTATCCACAAGGGCTTCCCAAGCAAAACATGCCGCGCCCATAGTATGAACAGAAACCTCCACCCCCTAAATTAGAAACCTCTCAGACGCAGCGTCTCTCCCGACATCCACCATCGCTTGCTGCTTTGAGGTGCATGCACAAGCATACCGCCATACCCTAAATCCCGCCCTAAGCCCAACTCAGACTAGAGGCCCTGGACTCTACAAGGTCAAAGGAACTCCTAACATGCTTTGACTCAGAAAAATGGTATAAAGTGTCTCATTCAAAATCCAACTAGACTGAATGAATCATATATTTCCTAAACCCCAAAACCTAATCTGAGCTCAAGACATAGCATCGCGCAGGCGCCGTGCAAACTTGGCAGCTTGCGGCGGCAGCCCTCTAGCCTGGCGCCACAGACCCTCTAGGGTTCAGATTCATGCCTTAAGGATTACAACGTAGGGTGTACGAAGCCCTGAACACTAAACCCTCAACCCTAAACCCAGGGATTTAGGGCTCAGGGGTTTCGGGTTCAGGTCTTTCGGGCGTAGGGTTTTAAAAACCAAGGGCATCGCCGTAAGGATCCTGCATTTTGGCGTTCATCTTTCGGGTTTTCATTGTCTGACCACTACAGGACAACTCGAAAAGTGCTTTGAAAATGCCCTAAACCTCTAAACTCTAGACTCCAGACGTCCTGTTGCCCGAAGTACCTGAAGCCCTGAACCACTGCAAAACCCGGCAACCCTAACACAATTAATGCTCAGCTTCCTCGTCAACCTTCATCAGGGTTGGGGACTCCGGTTTACGGCTTAGGGATTGCATGTGCAAGTGTATTGGAGAATGTCGAAAAGGCACTGAACGCGTCGTGCTTAATCCCTTGAGCCCTTCCATGCCGCAGAAAACCCTAAACCCTTAACCCTAAACATGCTTCTCCCAGGGTCCTACAAGCTGGTGTTATGCCTAGGTAGGACGGTGGTTCATGATTAAATTGCTTGATATGTACCGGTTAACACCCAAAGACACTGAACCCTAAACCCCGATTTAAGGCGTAGTGGCCTACTATAGGGGCCTTACTAATTAGAATAGGGTTGCTGGGGCCCCTCATACTATACTGCAACTATAATAAGGAACCCCCAAACCAGTATTTCAAATTTGTTGGGGCCCCCGATATCATGGTTGGGGCTTCAAACCCTAAACCCTAAACCCTAAACCCAGCTTAGAATCAAGGCACAAACAAAGACCTTCATAAGCTGCCTGCAACTCTGTCCTCCAGCCCAGCACAGCGCCCACTGCGTTGGCCACCTGCACCTGCTTAGGGTTTGATGTAGGGGCCTGCATAATTAGAATAGGGTTTGGGGGTATATTATACTATTTTTATAATAAGGAACCCCCAAAACCCCCTCAAAACCCTATTCTAAGTATTAATTACTGTAGGGTTGTTAAAGGTTACCTGCTCAGCCCCTCATGTTCTTATTCTTATAATAATAGGATCCTGAGCCAGTGAAGGAAGTCGAAAGTTGGACGACAGACTTAAATCGTACAGTGGCAACAACGTAGACCTTCTACCCGAGTAGTGAAAGCAGATGCACCACTCGACTCAATGTAGCCAGAAACGATAGTATCACTTTAAGAACGAAACGTATACCAAATCGTCAATAACAATGACAACAATATGCCCAGCAATCCAGAAACTGGCAGTCGCACAGACAAGGAACAGTGGCAGTGAACAGTCGGTAATGCACTGCTACTTATGGTGGTCTTCATCGCAAAAGCACGATGAGTACATGAACACGACTGACTCTGTAAACAGCACCTAAGCCGACACTCACTTAACTGCGTAACTCCAGCCACCCGACACAAACCTAAACAACTCACTGAACGTAAATACCCTGAAGCCACTTAGCCAATCCTTCAGCAAGAGGCCCAGAAGCAGAAACGGCAAGACCTTAAACCCCTGAACCCCCTATCAAAACCCCCCGACAAAGCCTTGGAAGACCCTTACACAACCCCTAAACCCTATAAACCCCATAAACCTTATATTCGTGCGATGTCGTGAGACCATACATCAGACACTGGTGGTCAACCCAACAATCCCGACTCCAATGAGCAGTTACAAGTGTATGCACAGCGGCTAAGTCCACATAAAACGGCCACATCACTTGTGGAAGCAGCAGAAAAAAGTAGCTGGACGTGCGGGTGCAGGCGGCCGCGCGCAGCTCCCTCAGCAAAACGAACATAAAAGGAACATGGGCTGCGTCACCGCGTGACAGGCGCCCAAGCTTTCGAAAAGATTCTCAAAGCGGGCCATTTGCGAGCGGCGTTTACCGACTGCACGCAAGCATCCCGCCC
>CAJNDV010034752.1:62006-72887 GCA_905221635.1 Symbiodinium sp. CCMP2456 | reverse complement strand
GGTTTAGGGGTTTAGGGTGTTTGGGGCTTTTAGGGCGTTCGGAGTGATATTTGGTGGCTTCAATGGAGAGCGTTCTGGCGCAGCGCTTGGTACAAGGTTTAGGGCTCGAGCTCGCATACTCTAGTGCAGGGCTTGTAGGGTCTAGGGCAAGGTTCCTGGAGGGCTTGGGGTGCTTGGGTTATGGATGAAACTTTACGGCTTAGGGTCTGCGATTTAGGATTGCGGCTTCGCTTGTCTACGGGCTCTAGAAGGGTTCTAAAGGGGTTAAGGATGGTTTAGGTTAGGGTTTGTGGCATCATGGAATATGGTGCGAATTGCAAGTCGTAGGGTATTCTCAAAGACAATCCTAAAAGCACGACAAGGGGTGACTTAATCCCAAAATATACTCAAACCTTTATAGTACCGAGGACCTGAATAAGTAAACTATGGGTTTGGGGTGTATGGCTGTATAACTATACTACGGAACCCTGAGGAAGCGTGTTGGCAGTACTGGCAACTATTATTCGGGCATCCCACATTACATCCTAAACCAACCGCGAAACCCCTAGACCTACACCCCTAAAAGCCCTTTTTGTACGCCGTGACCTGCGGCATTCCAAGGTTTCAGGGCCCGGCTGGCTGCAGCGACTGAGCCCCCGGATGGCTGCACCTGGATGGAAGGGGTTCAGTGTTTAGAGTTTTTGGCTTCGACAGTTTAGGGTTTAGGGGATTAGGGTTTTGGGGGGTTTCGGAGTTCAAGGGTACGGGTTTACGCCTTTGGGCTTGCGGTCGTTTAAGTTTTTAGGGTTAGAAGGGGGCGACGAAAATGTAGGCTGTCATCGACAGCAGCTCTTGGCTCCAAGTGTGCTTAAGAAATTCCACCGGGGTTTGGGGGTCGAGGGCTTGGGCAAACTTCAAGGCTTGGGGGCCTAGGGTTTCAAGGGCTGCAGGCGTTAAAACTACCAAGACCACAAAGACGACGGCTGGTAGAGTGCCCATGCTCCCCCTCTACCTTCACATGACAGCCTCAAGATGAGCTAAGTTTTCCTCTGCACTTCCTCACGCAAGGATCAACATTTGTCAGGATCGTGGGCAAGGATCCTGCACGGAGAATACCGCCGTGGTGCCGTAGAAGATGACCGGCCAGTAGGGGATGTTACGGTCCAGACCCAGGTCTTCCAGGCGTAGTTTAGGGTTTAGGGTTTAGGGTATTAGTGTCCATGAGTCACAACTGACAGTGCCGACAACGGCAAACCTGTTTTCGCCCCAAGCACGGTTCAAGCCCAAAGCCTAAACTGCAGCTTTCTCATGGGAGCACCCTGCGGCACTGCAAAAGTTGGGGCCTTGGCATGACTGATTCAGGGGTTGAAGTGATTTAGCTGAGGTTTAGGGTTTGGGGTTTCGGGTTTGGGGTTTTTGGGGTTTAGGGTTTAGGTGAAAGGCCTAGAGGCTGACAGGCAGATGAAAGCCCCGGAACCATAAAAGTTGAACCCATTAACTCCTAGCAAGGAGTGTTTGTTCCCGTAGGATCTCAACCCCTAAGCCCCATAAGCTGTGAACCTCTAAACCCCTAGCCCTGCAAACCCTGGGATTCTGTACTTTGAGCAAGGCTTTCGGATCTGGGAGATTCCAGGGGGTTCTGGACTGTGATTTCACAAAGAAGCGTATCTTTCGTTCAGCGAAACCTCCCAGTCTGTGGGTTTAGCGCTTTGGGAGAAAAGCTTAACCGCTCGGATTGCGCCACAAACTCTTTAAACAAAACCTAAATCCTACACCCTATAAACCTTACACCCTAAACCACAGCTCCTCCAGCCAAGCCGCTGTATGCCTCTCCTCCAGGATCTCCAACTGCGATCGTGGGCGGATGCAGACGGGATCGTCACACGGTTAGCTCCGGCAATGTAGGGGCCTTAATAATTGGGGGTATACTATACTATACTACCTGTCACAAGGAACCCCCAAAATAGTATAGGTCATTATTGAAGCCCCGTATATTATACGGGATTTGCAGTATGAGGCACAGACTGCATATGCAGGCCCTGTACTCCACTGCGTAGCAGGGTCGATGCTAGACACTCTGAACATTCTAATTTTATGATTCGGTACGGTACACGTGCCATGGAGTGGCGGAGCTGGCACAACAAAGAACGAGCCGTTAAAAGACAAATAAAACAACCGTCTCCTCTACATCCCACTGTGTCTTTTTCTATGAGGCCTCTGAAAAAAAACATGGCATGCATGGGCCGAAAGCGCAGGCTCGTCTCCCGAAGCCCCTGATGATTCGACAAGCCTTGAACTGAACCTATCACATCCTTGAAGGAAATGTAAGAATATGCAACTAAAGCTGAGAACCTGTAACCTCTAAGTAACTTTTAAGCGCCCTATACGAAACTGTACTGAACAATCCCCCTCCACCCCGGACTCCACCCCCCCTTTTCAACAAAAAACAAAAAAGTAAGTCCCCATGCGCACTGATTAAATGCTCGGGCGCCGAAGCTGCGTGCTTAAGACCTCCATCACCATCACCACCACCACCACCATCATTACGATAAGGAAGATGACGATTACTACTCCTACGACAACGACAACGTCGACGACGACGACCACCACCACCACCACCACCACCACCACTTCGACGATGACGATGACGACACCGACGATTCTTGACTTACTAGTGGTTGACGGACCAGTAGCGGCAAACAAGCGTCATCATCCTACCAATATGGACATCATCGTAATCGTGACCTTAATCATCAGCATAAACGCCTTCATCTCCACCATTTTCATGACCACAATCATCAACATCAACAGCTCCGCATTCGAAGAGCAAACATCAGAATGGCCATGGCGGTAATTTTCAAGCAATGCTGCCAGTTCACCAACCGAATAAATGCAGCTAACAACGGCAACAGCATTAGCAGCACTACGTGAGAGCACAAAGCCAAATGCGACACACGACAATCCAAGCGAGTACCCTGACCGACCAAGGCAACAGTAAACCAGCGCCGAACAATCATTGCAGCAAGAACAACAACCAGAAGAAATTGCCTTGCCACTCCTCAGAGCTCATACCCTGAAAACCCTACAAGTTTGTAGGATTCAGTCGCTTGCAGAAACCCTACAAGTCCTCATCCTGCAAGCCCAAAATCCCCTAATCGCTAGATCCTTGAACCCTGAATTCCCCTTGACCTCAATCCTAGCACCCTACATTCCCCTACACTTGAAATTTTACTTGAAATTCCCTAAAAACCCTAAACCCAAACCCTAAAACCCCTTTGCCTGTAACCCTAAACCCTAAACCCCCTAAACCCTAAACCCTAAACCCAAACCCAGAAACCCCTTCGCCTACCTTCCCAGCTCTCCGCTAAGAGAGTGAAGACAAGCTCCCAGCGGCTGGCGCTGCCGCCTCGAAGGAGAAAACTTTCGGGGCGTCGAGTCGTGTAGCACAGTTTAGGGTTTAGGGTTTAGGGCCCAGGGTTTAGGGTTTAGGGTTTAGGGTTTAGGGTTTAGGGTTGATATACTGGGTTGTAGCTTTGGGGCCCAGAAAAGTATTCATGAATAGGTACCTCTGTAGGAACCATATAGGGCAATTTTTTAAAGCTTCCCAAAGTGCCACCTGGTATAGTACAGTATACTATGGAAAATGACGCATAGCAAAATGTAACAGAAGACAACTTCATCGAGCTGCCGTACGGGGCGTCGGGGGGGGCTTTCTCGTTTCTTTTTGAGGCTTTGCTTGTTTTTTTTTTGTCTGGGTCTTGTGTTGACGGGCGATACGGGGCTCTACATGCTATGCTGAGGTACTGAATTGAAATCCGTTATGCTATGCTATATTGTACTATACTACACCAGACCGTTATGCTGTACTACTATACCACTATACTACTGTACTGCTGTACCACTGTGCTCCTATACTAGTCTACTGCTATACGACTAGGTTATCATACTACTATGCTACTATACTACTATACTGCCATACTACCAAACTATACTTCACTATACTGTACTATACTGTACGTACCATGCTGTACTATACTGTATTATACTGCATTACACTATACTAGACCAGCCTACACTATACTATACTCCATTACACTATACTACACTATACTATACGAAACCCATCCACCCTAAACCCTAAATCGTCTGCACCATCTCCGTGCCAAGGAGCATGCACCAAGTGCTGCCGCGCAGGCAGAATCCTGGAAATCTAGAACCGACCAAGACTTACAGGGAAGGAAAGGTTTAGGGCTCACGGTTTAGGTTAAGGGTTTAGGGGGTTTAGGGGTTTAGGGTGCAGGGTTAGGGCCTAGTCTTAGGGTAGGGTAACGAAGCTGACCATTCGCTCTGACACCGAGTTGTAACTGGGGGGCCCCCTGCATCATTACTGTTTAGGTACCTCTGTGCCTCTGTAGGAGTTCAAGGGCGACTCGAAATCACTATAACTAGAGGGTTTCGAACCGGGAAATTTCAACCCTGAGCCCTGACGAGGGACGTCCTAGATAGCCGCACCTTAAACCTAATCGCTGCAAAGGCTTACAGGTACCTAATGTCAAAAACCTCCATCAGCACAAACCTCGGAGTGTCAAACTCGAAACTCTGAATCACCAAACCCCCTAAAGTCCCGGACTGCAAGGGGAAGGGTCATACTAACTATTCCCTACCCGAAATAATAAGACCCATATATAATTATATATATATATATATTCAACCTCAAGGAACAAACATGACAAACTAGTTCATGCTTTCTAGGCTTCTACAGCACGTGGAACTTTATGGGAGAACCAGCCTCCACTTCCGGAGCATCGTCGCGACAAGCCAAGTTCAGCAATTCCAATGAGGCCTCCGCACGGGACGAAAGAGGACCGAAACGATCCCATATTCATAACCTAGTTCGGTTTAGTTTGGGTTTAGGGTTTCGGGTTAAGGGCTTTATGGACTACAGGGACCACTCTAAGAGAATTAAAAAGAACAACTTATCTGTGAGATGTCTGATGCTGATGCTGTCGCTTGGGCCCCTGCTCGGTGTAGTTGAAAACAAGTCCCAACCATCATAGAGTCATAGAAGATTCGCAGATTTACTGTATGGTTCATGGCTTGCTTTCGGATCTGCAGGTTTGGGATTTGGGCTCTAGCTTCTATAGGTATATAGCCCGGGATCACTGTCAGTCGCTCTATGATTTCTTGTGGAATTCCGCCTTCAAAGGCAGGACAACCCCTTGACCATGTAACGCCTCCCAGGCAAAGCCGTCTGCGCAGCTGCGAGAAACGTCGCGGAACCTGGTAGATAGACTGAAGGACTCTGGAATACTTGTGAGCAGTGCAGCTAGTCTTCGTGCTTGCGACTACGACTGTTACTACTACTCTTGCCAGGACTTGAACTGCCAGGCGATCATGGCATGCTGATGACCCTGGTGCAACCGGTCACAACACCACCTATAGTCTCCATTGTAGTGCCTCTTTAGGGATACCTGTAGAGAATCCTTAATCTATATATTTGGGTCAAACCCAAAAAAAAGGAACTACAATGCAGACTATAGGTAAACCCTAAACCCTAAAGGCCCTAAACCCTATAAGAGAACCAAGAATCCCACTAGAGACTGCTCATGGGTAGTTGTCAAAATTATGGTCCCTTTTTGGGGTACCCTAAATAATAGGTGCCGTATTATAATAAGGACCCCAAAAGGGACCATAATCTTGACAACCACCCTCATAGAGAGTTGACAGAGGCTACCTCCCCCGGGTCCTTAAGGAGCCGAGTCACATCAGGGCGTTCGGCGGGCAGAGGCTCTCCCAGGCCTGGGTTTAGGGGGGTTAGGGTTTAGGGCTTAGGGTTTAGGGCTTAGGGTTTAGGTACCCTAAGACTCCAAATAGCCCAAAGTAGGCAGTGTTTATAGACTAAAGACCCCAAAGTAGGTAGTATTTGTATACTTGGAGATATGGCTTGGCTTGAAGGGCTTAGGGGTTTCGTGCTTTAAACCTTAAAGCTTTGGTTTAAAGTTTAGGGTTTGAGTGTAGGGTTTATGGTTTAAGGTTCAGGGTTTGGGGTTTAGGGTTTGCATGGGGTTTGGGGTATCGAGTATCGGGTTTAGGGTACCTGCAGTCCCTTGTTGAAGAGATTTTCGAGGGATCAGGGTTCCATACGGGTTCTAGGTCGCGGGACGGACAAAAGCTTCAAGGCCTGCACACTATAATGACAAGACTGGACAACCTGCATCGAAAGGTTCCATGGCAATACATGCGCAGGTGCAGGGAGTCCGGGAGAATCGGATATTGTCATGTTACGACTGGTACTGCTAGCTTTCACTGGCGTATAAGCCTGTCCTCAGTCGGTAGCAAGATGTGTAATACATTGATTGTTACGTCTTCGAGTTGCAATAGCAGAGAACACTAACACTCTCGGTGCTTCTTCAATTACAACACAATGTCGTATTCCCAACACCGGTCGAAATTTGCCAGATGCGTTCAACCCTGAGCCCAGGCAGGAAAACCCTGCAGTGAGAGTCCTTCACTGAGCCCAGACAACAAAGCCCTGCCGCGAAAGTCCTTCAAGAAAACACAGTCAACCGGGAACCCCATAACCATCCACGAAGCCAATCTCCCGCGCAGCGGCATTGACGCGAGCATTGTCCCCGCCCACGCGTGGAACCGCCCCAACCCCGTCTCCCCGCGCCGCAACCCGCATCGCAGGCCGCACCCGTATCGCGACCCCGTCCACACACGCTCTGCATGCACGCCGCGCCGCACGCGTATCGCGACCCGCCCGCTGGAACCCTTCCAATCCCGCCCTGCATCGCACACCGGTGGACCCATTAGATGCCGAAGACTCTAAACGCTTATGCTCGCGCCGCACCCCGTATCGCGGCGCACGAGGTTGGGAAATCTAAAAGAGACCCAACCCCCGAGAGGGTTTTCGGAAAACCACAAGACCCGGTCGAATCTGAATCCCAAGATGCCGTGCCTCTTCGAATAGGTAGAAAGCCTGAAACCACGCTACACAGCTGCACAGTAGTGGAGGACTTCATATTACTATGTGACTATACTGACTATATAATATCGTACAATGTAATACATATATATATATATACACACTCTAGAAGATGCTTGGAAAAAGGCATGACTCCTCCCCGTTCATGGTTGCCTTTCTCTGATCTCCGGCATCGTGACTTTACAGGGTTTGGACTTGTGCGGGCCGTCTGGTCCAAGGGCTTTACGGTTTGTGCTTGCAACAATCTCGACATCCCGCCCCTCACCCTCCCCCGCTACACAACAATCAGAAGCTCGATTACCAAAAGAAACGCTTCCTCCAGTGCCACTGGAGCTTGAACATAATCCTGACATGCAGCTAAATGCAAACGTCAAGAACAGAATGACTCGCCACACTTCATATCAGAATCACAAGGCACATCGGCGTATGGGGGAACAACATGTCACGCTTATCTGTATGTCAATGTGCATGTGAACGTTGAACTTCCCGTACGCACTACCGTCCGGCCACGAACTTACCGGTTGAAAGCTTCGTCTGATGATGATCCACGGTTCTGTCAGCTGGTATCCTGGATGGGCTTAGGGTTTAGGGTTTAGGGTTTAGGGTTAGTTCATGGGTCGTCCTCTAACTTAAGGTCCGTCTCGGCCCCCAAAATAGCACGGCACCGTTGTAAAAAGGGTACCCAAGCCATCCGTGGAGCAAGGGATTTCGGGTTCAATGACGGGCCCTACTAAGCGGCGGCTACAGCCCTTCAAGCTGCATGTACTTGAATAAGTGCCTTCAAGCCTGCAACACCCTAAAGTCGGGGAGGTTCATATGAGAGTTTCAGAGAAAAGGTACCCTCTCGAGCGGTCCTTACAGCAAGGAGTGAGCTTCCCCAACGGCTCCATTGATTTCTTTTCTTTTTGTGCTTTGACATAATTTCTGTCTTTTGGCAACGCTGCTTCGTAAGGGATCCTTCAAACGAAAGCTGGCAGCACCGAAACAATGTGCAGACTTGTGTCACGTGATGCTTGCACGAGCCATCTTTCTGTCTCGAAGACCTTCGATGTGCAAACCCTAAACCCTAAACCCTGAACCCTAAACACTGTTAAATGCTCATAGCACCCGGTAATAACCCATGAACTCGAATAGAGAATAAGTCCCCTTTTAAAAGCCTAATTACAAACCCAATCAACAGCTCAGCGCCCTCAACCCTAAACCCCTAAACCCTAAACCCTAAACTCTAAACCCTAAACCACTAAACCCTAAAACCCTAAACCCTAAAACCCTAAACCCTAAAAACCTAAACCCTAAACCCCTAAGCTCTAAAACCCCTAAACCCCTAAACCTCTAAACCCTCAGGCCCTAAACCTAGGGAGTCCTACCTCCTGCCAGCGACCCGCTCTGCTGCAAGCAGCTGCGGCCTGGCTGCTGTCGGGAACAACCTATCGCAACAGGTCCTAATTACCTGTACAGGAGCCCTTGAAGGGGTTTAGGGTTTAGGGTTTAGGTTTTTTTAAAGGAACTTCTTTCCCTAAGGGCTCCTTTAAGGGCTTCTTTAAGGTTCCTTCAAGGGTTCCTTTGCGGCTTCCTTCAAGACTTGCGTTACGGGGGATACTTGCCCCACAATAGCAATTCCCATCATATAGGTACCTAAGGGCCTTAATCATTGGAATAAGGTTTTGGTGTGGTCGGACAAGAAGTCTGGGAGAAGGGTTTTGGTGTATATTTTACAATAATTACAATATTTTGCTATCACTACAACAAGGAACCCCAGAGTGGTATTGGTATTTTTTCAGGCTCCTTTTTGTACATCCTATGAGCTGCAGTCTCCCCAGTACTCAACATCTCCAAGAAAGCTTAAGGCAAAAATACCCTCGAAAGACTCCATGCTCCTTTAGGGTTTAGGGTTTAGGGGAAGATCTTTCCTAGCCGCCTTCACATGGGAGCCCTTGTTACTTCATTCATAGACATACCTACGCCGTAAAGGGGTCTTTCGGGCTACTACAGACGTACCAGAAAGGACTAGACAAGCCTTCCGTTCATGATTGCACCGCCCTGTCTCGGCCTTTTCAAACGAGACCACGGTGCGAGGCAGAGCATGGCTGTCCATCCTGGCGTCTGCTTCGAAATCCCAAGGGCGCCATGGCGGGGCAGAAGAAAAAGGAACAGTCTCCCCTTATAATCCCCAATACAAGTCTACCAAACCATACACCTAGGCCCTTTTTCGGTAGGTGCAGCCCCTATAGTCCGGACAGGTCTGCGGGTCCTTCTTTCATTGAACACTCCACACCTGACAAAATCTTAGAACTGAGACACTTCTGAAATCCTGTGTGGCTTGTTGTGGCTCACTTGAAGGCATCTTGAACTTATGCGCTGAGTTTGAAAATCCTTCACTTTTTAAGCTCTAAGACTTTAAGCCCTAAGTCCTAAACCCCAAACCCTTTAAGCCCTGTAAGCCCTCAGTCCTAAATCGCAACCCCCTGACTTCTACCCGCTCCTTGAAAGCAGCGCTTGTGCCAGTCGCCAGTGGCCCCGCCAACAGGAGGCCAGTGCCTCGTCTGAGCCGATTCCGCGGGACTTATAGGATTGTTTTTTGAGCTCCCTTTTCCTCCTGCAGGGGCTTATAGGATTTAGGGCCTAGGGTCTAGGATTTAATGTAGGATATTATAGGATTTAGGATTTAAAGTTTAGGGGTAACGGTTGAAAGTGCTTAGGGTTTTGGGTCTCAGGGCAACAGGATTTGCTGTGGGGCACGGTCTCGGACTCTTCTCAGCCACATGCCGCGTTCCATGGTATGGCCCCGGCACGAAGGTATCCAGAAACCTCTAAGCAGTGCACAAGTTCCAACCCTGATACTGTGCTTCTCAAGCCTATAGATGCTAAATCTTGTACCCTTCCCTTACATGCTTCACCCTGAACCGCAAACTCTACATGTTCCCTCCTATAGACTCCATTGTAGCTCCTTCTTAGGGTTACCTTATAGGATCCTAAATATAAGACCGGTTGATTAAACAAAACAAGGAACTGCACTGCAGACTTTAGGCTTAGCCCGAAGACGCCCATCGCCTGGTTGAAGAGCGCGCTGTCTTCGAGGAGCTCGCTGTGGAGCACCTCCTGGCAGGTAGCCAATGCGGCTTGCGTGCATGAGATCTAGGGCTAAGGGCTAAGAGGGCTACGGATTTCAAGCTCTAGGGCTTAAAGGCTTCAGTGCTCATGGGGCTTCTGTTGAGACTTCTTGGGTTCACGACTTCTTGGGTTGTGTCAGGTGGGATTCTACGGCCGCTGCCACGGTTACCGCCGCCGCCGCTTCAAAGCTACTGCGTTTCTTCTTCTCATGAACCCAAATCCTCAAACCTAAACCGATTCAATTCCATGTCTCTGGTCTGACTCCCGAAAGCTGCAGGATCTGACTCAAAGACCCAAGGTTTCGGGTTTGGGGCGAAAGCTGTGTGGGGTAGTAGAGGAATTCACTGGAGAGCTGGTGCACCAGCGTGAAGGAGAAAGCACGGCGCAACTAGTCTCAATGTCCTGTCGAGAAATCGGTGTGCGCGTGGCAGAGATGGCCTTTTTCTGCGACCAGCACTCAATCGAGAGTCCGTTTAAAAGCAGCCCATCTTGCCAGCGCACAGATTCAGCTTAAACACAACTTTTCCCCGGAGGGCTCTCTTTTTCCTGGAGGGGCATAGCAAGAGCATCACAGTGGATTTCGGGCTCAGGGTTTGAAAACCCTGCTTCCGAACCCATGGCTGCTACCCTGGGTGAAACCTGCGGCGAAGTACGGCTCTGTCGCCCGTCATGGTAGTAGTAGTAGTAGTAGTAGTAGTAGTAGTAGCAGTAGTAGTAGTAGTAGTAGTAGTAGTAGTAGTTAGTAGTAGTAGTAGTAGTAGTAGTAGTAGTAGTAGTAGTACGGCATCCCCCCCGGTGCGACG
>CAJNDV010034752.1:46077-56648 GCA_905221635.1 Symbiodinium sp. CCMP2456 | reverse complement strand
TTTATGGTTTTAGGGCTTAGGGTTTTAGTGTTTGGGCTTTAGGGGTTTAGGGTTTAGGGCTTGGGGGCTTCGAGATTGGGGTTTGGGGTTAGGGTTTCTGCTTCAGCTGCTGGAGGTCGACGCTGAGTCCCATCATCCTACGCCTGTGGAAACCTTGCGGAAACCGTCAGCTTCAAACGTCACACACAGCATTTCAGCTGATCCATGATTCCGAACTGATTCAACCTGAAAAACGTAACCTTGGGCCGCACCACTGGAGTCCAACTGCAGTACATCATCAAATGAGTATTGACGTCACGTCTCTTCTGCTACGAATGAAAGACAAATTCGACAATATTCCTGGAAATAAGCCTCAGACCCGGAAGCCAAAACCTGCACATCGTCGAAAGCAACGTCGACCTGAAGAAAATTCAGTGCCGCAGACAACGAACCCCCAAACAAGAACCCTTGTAGAACCCCAAACTAGAACCCTATACCCAAAACGCTAACCGAAAACCCTTGTTATAGACCCCAAACGAACACCCTAGCGGAACCGCACCCTGGAGTTAAACCCTAAGCTTGCAAGCCCATCAGCCCTCAAAGCCCTCCAAACCCTCTATACCCCATAAACCCTGCAAGGCCTACACCTTAGAATCTGGACCCTATAGAAAACTCTATAAGCCTGAGCCCGTAAAGACTACACCCTTATACAAAAGATTACCTACAGTATTCCTGCGGGTTCATTATTATAAAAATGTACTATTATGAAGGAGTTCAATTCATCTAAACCCGATTCGAATTATCAACGACCCTACATTAAACCCTAAACCCTAAAGCCCTAGACCCCAAACTCTAAACCCTAAACCCTAGATCCCAAACCCTAAACCCTAAACTAAACCCTAAAACCCTAGACCCCAAACTCTAAGCCCTAAACCCTAGATCCCAAACCCTAAACCCTAAACCCTAAAACCCTAGACCCCAAACTCTAAGCCCTAAGCCCTAGATCCCAAACCCTAAACCCTAAACCCTAAACCCTAAAACCCTAGACCCCAAACTCTAAACCCTAAACCCGAATCGCTGAGGCTCGTCGGGAAACCTGGGCTCTTCACGGTGATGGCTCCTCCGTAGGCCTCCAAGTCGAGGTGGAGCTCCTCCCGCCTGCGGGCAGAGTCTGCTTCGAGGACTTCGGCGTTTAGCGCTTTGTGGGCCTGGGTCTTGGGGTTTAGGGTTTAAGGTTTGGGGCGTTTGGGGTTCAGGTGTTCGGGTTTGAGGTCGAGCGTGTTGGGGTTTAGAGTGAAGGCTTTACGGGGTAGGGCTGTTTTAGAATCATCACTTGTGGCTTCTCTGCTGCTTTGCAAAAGGCTTCTGATGGTCGCAGACGCTATGCACCGAAAGGGAACCAGTACATAAAGAGATCTTGAACACATCTAGTGAAAAGGACTCCTTTCCAGAGTTGGGATGCCGGAAAACAAATGTCCGAAAACTTTGCCAGTAGGACATGTTGCAACAGAACTCTCGATAATTACACGATGTTACACATCGACATAGCCCCAACCCCTCCACAAATCCAAAGCCTCTGTCTAAAATCGTCAACCCAGGCCGTGACACCCAGACCTTCAACTGGAAACCCTCCCAAACTCATTTGAACCGTAAACCCGAACCACGAGTCTAGGCTTGAAACTTAGGGCTCGTGTTTGAGGGGCCACGTCATCAAGCTTGCGGATGCCTGAGATCCTGGATGACGATATGACCAAGGTTTTACAAGCAATAACGGATAGCGGGCTTGTGGCAAGCGCCCCTGCTTATGGTACCCTGGACCCTGGTATAGAACCCCAAATGAAAAGACGAAGTGTCCACAGAACCCCAAAAAGCAAGCACAAGCATCCTGACAATCAGGACCTCCAAAACCGGACCCTACGAGTATAGAAGCCTAAGTAGTAAGATCCTTACAAAAAGCGAGGATACGAGCCCTAAATCCTAAACCCCTAAAATACACCCAGGATCCTTATCAGAAATGATAGGATCCTTGAATCCAAAAAAAGGCAGGGATCCTGGGGCCGTTAACCCTTAAACCTCCAAACCCCAAACCCTGAGCCCCAAAACCCAGGATCCTCGTGCTCAAGAAAGCTCCTAGGGATCTGAACAAAACCCATCGACTTTGAACCCTGATCCCCTAAAAGCCTCAAACCCCTAGACTTGCCCTAAACTAACTCCCATTATACTACAAGTGGGTGCCGTAGTCTTCTGGGCCGGGCCTGAGGTCTCGGAGAAGGGCGGCGGAGCGCTCCACCTGGGGGCTTCGAAGGCTCCAACATCCCCAGGTGAAGGGTTTAGGGATTAGGGTTGAGGGATCAGGGTTTAGGGTTTAGGGATTAGGATTTAATGTTTCGGGATTGGGTTTAGGATTTAGGGTTTAGGGTTTAGGGTTCATGGTTCATGGTTCATGGTTCATGGTTCATGGTTCAGGTTGGGGTTCAGGGCTTTGGGTTTGGGTCTTAGGGCCCTCAGCGACACGCCTTTCCGGAGATGTCACTACTTTAGGACCTGTCAGGATGGTTGCGGGGCGTAAAAATTCAAGTCTTCGGGTTTGGGGCCCCACTTTAAGACCTGTTTCTAGGATGGTTCTCGGGGCTTAAATTCAGTTCAAGTCTTCTTCATGTCCAGCTACGCGATGCCCACGGGCGAGGGCCGAGACGAGGGCATTGAAGGCCACAGCCTCGGGTTGGAAAGACATGGGTCTGAATGATTAAGGTTTCAGTGTAAATCTTAGGGTTTAGGGTTCAGGGTTTAGGGCTGCTGCGACTTGGCTGGCATTTTCTTTCCTGGATTTAGGGTTTAAGATTTAGGGTTTAGGGTTTAAGATGTGGGGTTCCGGTCGGGCTGAAGGTTTAGAGTTTAGGGCTTCATGAGCTGTCAAATATATATATATATATATATGTATGTATGTATGTATGTGTGTCTATACCGCGTATGTAATGAAATTGCTTACGGATTTTACTGTGCTTGGTTGGCAAATTAAAAGGCGCTCATGATACAATACTGCTTAAGGGTCCCCATGAATGTGTTTAAGGGGATCTGAAGGGGCTTTAAGGGTCCTGTGCAAACCTGGTCCGGCAACGTAATGTTCATCTTTCATGAACAAGATGGCCTAGGAAGACTAGAAGCTCGCAACTGGTTCCCCGCATGTCACGCGAAAACAGGCTTCAACATGAGACAGAGGATGTACTGAAAAAGTCGTCGTGTGACATGACATGATGTAAAGGAGAAGAATTTGAGACAGGGAATGAGTGTAAGAAAACAGAAAAGGACATGCTATAGGATAGCAACACATGTAGCAAGGCAAAAAGTAGGCGCAGTTATCCCCCCATGTGCTAATACTAGAATAGTACTGCGGGCGGCCCTCTTGGGGGAATGACTGTTCCGCTAAACACTCCGGCTGCTTGGCTGCTTCATCCTCACACCCGTCCCTCCCATTAGTCCAACTCCCCACCCTAATCGTTTGGCCGCGGTTCCGGGGGGGTGGAGTATTATTCATCAGGCCCACACAGCATTCGGATCCATGATTGGATCCAGCATTTGTTGAAACTCCCAGATATTTCGACGAGGGTCCAAGCTTGGGCTGTTCTCTACGAAAATTCTGAACATTCACAGGAAAAGACCACCCTTAAACCCATGCCCCCTAGAACCCCAAATCCTTTACACCCTAAACTCCTAAACTCCCAAAGCCCAAACCGAAAACTTAAACCCCCAAGCCAGCCAGGAAACATGAAACCGGCACTACTTTTTAACAGCGAGAATGAAAACGCCCGATCGATCACTTGGCTTGCCGACCGAGGGTTCGATACCACGCTGGCGCAGCTCCTGCCGGATGCTGATTCAGGGCTTGAAGTGTCGGGTTTGGTGCTGTAGGGTGGTAGGAGCTTCAGTGTGGGGTTTCAGAATCTCGGGGTCTAGATGAAGTTTGTAGGGTTTGGGCATTTGCCAGAGGTACCAAGTCAGCCATAAAACCCCAAACCCTAAAGCCAAGTCAGGCCTAGTGTGGCATGTCGAAAACTGGACATCCCCCCGGAGCACACGAATGAAGGTATGGGAGACTCAGAATTTCAGAATATAGGGTTCAGGGATTAAGGATTTGAGAATTTCGGGACCTGCGAAAGAGACACTGAATTTCAGTAAATCCTAGCAGCCTCCGACAGGGGATCGACGCCCCCAAAAGGCTGCCATGCAGGCTCCCCGTGAGGAAAAGAATTTCCGCAGCGACCCGAATGCGTGATCCAGACATACTGCATCGCAATAGTACTCATGATGAACCCCATGAAGTGTCCTGAAGCATGGCATGACAGTAAGAACAGCAAGAACAAGTACGGCGTTGCGTGGATTAGGCTCGGCGAGGCGTCCTCTACGCGAACGACGGCGTCCCTGAGGCCAGCGTCTCAGTTCGGT
Organism: Symbiodinium sp. CCMP2456; assembly: GCA_905221635.1. NCBI lineage: Eukaryota > Dinophyceae > Suessiales > Symbiodiniaceae > Symbiodinium > Symbiodinium sp. CCMP2456. The sequence goes on along the minus strand of CAJNDV010034752.1, from coordinate 52,226 downwards.
GATGTTTGGCATGGCTCCAAGGGATTTAGGTTTAGGGGTTTTAGTGTTTCGGGTTTAGGGTTTGCTTGGGGTTTCGGGTTTAGAGTCTCAGGTACCCTAACAACTCAAGCTCGATGGTATTCGCTATGGACGGCGCTACGCTTTATCTCAAGTTTTGAGGATCCCCATACTCATAGACCACATTTCTTCCTGGCTCAAGTCTAAACCCTAAATAAAACTAGATGTGACCATATCATGCGGTATTATACTATATGAAACGACATCAAACTTTCTTACTCCTCGTTGGCACACTGTGTGAAAAAGGGCGTAAATAATTATCAATACCATTTTGGGGTTCCTTGTTGTAAGTAGAATATACCGCCAAACCCTTTCAAATTAGACCCTAAACCCTCAACGCGAAACCCTTTCTTTAGTTGATCGTTTTGTCTCCACATCCTCTGGTCCAGCCATCCCTTGCTATGAAGAAGTTGGTGGCAAGTGCTCGGGGACTACTATAGTATGATACAGTACAATGTAGACTTGGACAGCTCGACTGCTGTCACGTCAGCCCTCCAACAGTGTCATTCTGTGCATTCGCATGAGTACACCGCCGCAAGGTCGTGCCTCCATAGGGAGCGATGCCTCAGAAAACAAGTTGGGACATCGGGACAAATACTTCGTGATAATATCTCTCTGCTGGTTAGCACAACCAATTCCTAAAATTTCCAATATGTTTGACCTCTGCCACTGCCCCTGCTAGTGCAGCTGCTGGTACTGCTGCTGCTGCTACCACTGGAGCTGGTGCTGTTGCTGTTGCTGGTGCCGATATAGGTACTGCTACTGCGACGGCCACTCCTTACCACTGCTCCCACGCATCAGTCATCAATGCGGGGTGGTACAGGGAGAATGCACACAACGACATGTTGACAAGGAAAGACTCATGCTTTCTGCAGAAAACAAATCGGCACCGGCCTCATGGGATTCACTCTGTTGCTGGACACAGCTTGATATAACCACCATGCTCAGATAACTAAACCCGGTAAACTTACAACCTCGAACCCTCTGGTCTGAAGTAGCCCTAAACCCTAAACCCTAAACCCCAAACCCTAAACCCTAAAACCTACATATGACTGCAGCTCCGAAACCCAAGCGCGCCGACTTCGCGGGCGAGCTGGCGGCTGCCCACCGCGGGCTCCATGCACAGGGGCAAGGCCCCAGCGATTCAAGGCATACCGGCTGACACCTACACTATACTACACTACTCTACACTGTACTATGCGATACGATACTATACTATACTACACTATATGATGCTATACAATACAACACATATACTATAGTATATACTGTACTATCCTATATACTATACTATATACTATTCTATATACCATACTATATACTTTACTTTAAACTATACTATATACTATACTGCATACTATACTCTATACTATACTCTATACTATACTCTATACTATACTCTATACTATACTCTATCCTATACGCTATACTATACTCTATACCATACTCTTTACTATACTCTATACTATACTCTACAAAACTCTATGCTCTACTATACTCTACTATACTCTACTATATATATATATATTACACTATACTACACTACACTATACTGTACAGTTCTACACTATACTATACTACACTACACTATACTATGCTATACCATGCTATGCCATGTTATACTAGACTATACTATGCGCTACTATAGATATGATATGCTATGCTATGCTATACTATACTCTACTATACTCTACTCTACTCTACTCTACTCCACTATACTATACTATACTATGCTATACTATACTATACACGATACTTACTATATACGCGACGCGAGACTATACTATACTATACTATACTATACTATACTATACTATACTAAACTATACTTTACTCATAGTAAGGAACCGCCCCACTTCAAGCATCTTCCCCCTTCCCCGGTTTCCTGTCCACACAGCGGCCATGACGCTGCAGGCAAACTGCGCTGCAATTGTTCCCTCCGTCCGCGGTTTTTGGTGGCTATATGGAAGTTGTGGCGAGAGCAAGTCTTCCGGCGAGCTGCACCGTAATGCTCGTGAAACATGAATCCTCTGGGCGGCGAGCCAGACACAACTATCATAATGAGCACCCTCGTAAGTGAATGGTCCAGATTCCTTCTTTTGACCGTCTTTTCTTCGGATGCTGTGCCACCGCTCCAAGTAAGTTGGGGCCATGCCAAACACAGTAGCACTTCTCTCTCTCTTCACCGTCATGTTTGGGGGGCGCGCTGGCTTTGCCGAGGGTGGCCAGCAGTGAAGGCTGTGCTAGATGCTAGATCAGGGGCACCTGACGAAAGAAGTGTAGCGGAAATGGTGGCCTTGTTCTGGTGTCTCTTGCGATAACTGTTGCACGGTTAGTCCCCTACACCTGATTGCAGCAATTTGGAGCTCAGTTCAAAGTTTAATTGGAGATAATAACGGGCCATTTGAGGCTCTCTGCAGAGATTCGCCAGAGGTTCGAAGACATTAACCCTACAACTCTGAACTGCTGGAGGCTGATATTCTCGTAGCTCGCTGGAGACGTGCAGATGCGGGTGCTCTTGGTCCTACGACTCCCTGCGGTTATGGGTCCTGATACTGAGGATCCTACTGTTACTAGGCCACACGCTCTTCATACACGCTCCACTGCAGGTGCACCCCCGGAGCGCACCCCCAAAGCTGGGTGACTGATCGGTCTAAGCTACCTCTCATTCTGGACTCCCGGTTTCCGCTCCCTTCACCATGCGGTGACGAGGAACTCACCAATGTGCCGCCGTCGTCGGTGGCTGCTTCGGCCTTCATCGCGATGCTATTAGGGTTTAGGGTTTAGGGTTTAGGGTTCAGGGTTTAGGGTTTAGGGTTTAGGGTTCAGGGTTCAGGGTTTTAGGGCTTAGGGTTTAGGGAGATTCTCGGTGGGACAGCTTGCGCCAAAGAAATGCTTTCACACTCTTGCTGCTGATCCTGCTGCTCGTCATACTCCTCGTCCTCACTATTGAAAATAGCAATTAAAAAACACTACTAAAAATAAGCAGAATACCAATAATGGTAATAGTAACAATAATCATAATACAAATAGTAAGTTTAATTAATCGCCAGGGTAACTTGCTCTAAGGAGCTCTCCGTCCCCTTTGATCCTCTTCGTCCTGCCCTTGCTTCGCACCTCCATCACAGCCACCCGACAGGACGACTACGGCTGCTTAAGCGGTTTCGAGATTTTAGGGTTTAGGGTTTAGGGCTCCCCCGTTGGCACACTTTCCACATGCTGACAACTAAGGTACCAACGATGCAACGACGTGCCACAGAACAACATCTGATTCGGTCACGCAAGATGCTGTAATACCCAGGAAGATACTGGCGATTCTTGTTCGCTGCAACGGCTGTGAGCACGACGGCGGCGACGACATCGCGCAAGACACTGATGACGATGGTGATGGTGACGGTGATGGCGATGATGACCGCGAAGGAAATGATGGTGATGATGATGATGATGTTGATGATGATGGCGTGTCGATGACGGTGTGATGACAATGACGATGACCGTGATGGAAACAATCTTTATCGCTGCCAAGATCATGACCGCCGTGATGTTCTCACTGGTCTGCTCCTTCCATCAGCGGCATGTCTTCCTTATCCTGTCGGTTTTACCAATGCAACTGCAATCCTTGCCACCGTGCTGCGATTACTGCTTCTCTGACAACGACAACCACATTGAAGACCACGACGATGCAAGCAACGATGTGGACGATGATCCACAAGCACCCCGAGGACGACTACTATAGCTGCTGATGCTACCTCTACGACTAAACACACTACTATAGCTACGGCACCAGCGACATCGTTCGAATCCAAGGAATGGGTAGAGGCAATGAGAAGCACAAGTCGTCACGCTCTTGAGTTTCAGGCCAACTGAGAGATCAAAACCAAGAGTTTAAGTAATGTAGGGGCCTTAATATTTAGAATAGGGTTTTGGGGTGTGCTATAATTACAATCAGGAAACCCCCAAAAAGGTGCTTGTAGTTTTTAAGCCCCTCTATCAAGCAAGAGCAGTCAAAGGTCTGCATCCTTACAAGACGAAGAGGGCAGCACCGAGCACAATTAGGCAGGGACCAACTGCTGCAAGCCAAACGTCACCCTCTTTCGAAATAACGAAGAGGCAGCAGTATCAGGAACAGAAACTACGTAACTGCTGAAACGTATCAAGCAACCCGACTGGTAGCATCCTTATCGCTGCCTCCAGACCCAACAAAACAAAGAGCGGTAGGTACGTCGCAGTAGTGTTGAGGTACAGCAATACCCAAACCCCCCAGGCACCTGGAATACAGGGCCCTAGGGGCTCTATAGTACCTTATACGGCAGGCACCTGGGGGGTTAGGGATAGGCTAAGAGCGCAGAGCCAACTACGAAGATGCCTGGCGGCACCCAGGCCAAGGGCAGCAGCAAAGAGGGCATCCTCCAGCTCAGACGTCCGTTCAGGGTTTCGGTTTTAGGGTTTAGGGCTTAGGGCCCAGGGGTTTAGGTTGCAGGGTTTAGGGTTTAGGGCCCAGGTTTCGGGTTTAGGTTTTCGGGCCCAGGCGGGGCCAGGGGTTTAGGCCTGAGGGCTGAGGGCTGCGAGCTTAGGATTAAAGACCCAAGCCTTAAGCTTGGCTCGCCTGCTCTGCAGGGATTTCTTGAGTTTGCCCTTCAAAGGTGAGGGCCCCCAGCCCCTTCTGGCCTGTTGCCGCGCCCCTCCCCAAACGCTAAACAAGAAAACCCCAAACCCCAAACCAACCCTAAACCCTAAACCCTTAACCCCAAAAACCCTGAACCCCAAAAACCCTAAACCCCAAAAGCCCGAGACCCGAAGCAAGGCATCATTTCAGCTCCAGGTCCCGGGTTGACCGGCATTGAACTCAGGAGAAAATCGGGGCGTGAATAATTTCAATTTCACTTAGGTTTAAGCTTCGAGTATATATACTGTACTCTAATGTACGATGCCAGTGTATATTATACTTCACCATACCATACTATATTCGGCTATACTAGACTAAGCTAAACTATACTATACTATACTGTGCCACACTGTAAATTACTAAACCAACTAAACTTTACTATACTATGATGGGCCTATGGGGGAACACTATTAACTTCAGACCGCTGTGGTACATGCCAGGCATCCAAACATTGACAGATCTGCTATTCACTCAATCACCCGTTAGTGCTCACACAGGAATGTCGGCACCGTTTGTGGGTTTAGGGGCGTCGAGTTCGGGGATGCTCACACAGTAAAGTCGGCCCCAAAAGAGGAAAAAGAGACGATGCTCGGCACTCTAAAGCCACGACATCTACCCAACAGCAGCACGCCGCAGCCAGAAAGCAAGAGGCCTCCCGAGGCCTGCTTCATAGTATGGTATCGTATAGTATAGCAAAAGCAACGGTATAGTTGAGTATAGTTTAGTATGGTATGGCATGGTACTGTATAGTATAGTGTGGCAAGGTGTGGTATGGTATAGTATCGTATAGTATAGTGTAGTATAGTATAGTAATAGTACAGTTTAGTATAGTTTAGTATGGTATAGTATGGTATAGTACAGTAGGGTATAGTATGGTATAGTATGGTATGGTATAGTATGGTATGGTATGGTATAGTATAGTAAAGTATAGTATAGTATAGTATGGTATAGTACGGTAGAGTACTGTATAGTCTGGTAGAATATGGCAAGTATAGTATCATATACAGCGTCCTCGCTTGCTGCATGCCACCGTAGGGATGCGTGCTGAGTTCCTGACATCGAAAGCAGGTGTTAAGGGCTTGTCCAACACCAGGGTTACCTTCAGCTTAGCGCTACCGCCTAAACGCACCTGGGCCCTAAATCCTAAACCCCAGAAATAAGACAGCCCTCTGCTGTAGACCCCTAAATCCTGAACCAACTTTACCCTAAACCCTAATCCGTAAACCCCAAACCCATACATCCTTACATCCTGAACTCGGAATAAGGGCCCAAGCCGCCAAAGAACGCAACGGCTCTCACCAGGTGTGGTTGTAAGCTTGCGGTTGTTCTAAAAGCAGGCTTTCTGTAGCGTGTATATATAGATATCGCTTTAGATTTAGATATAGGTATTAATATTATAGATATAGATATCTATCTATCTATCTAT